>PVJI01003647.1:0-120658 GCA_004026765.1 Micronycteris hirsuta
TTTTTTTTTGCATGTTAGTTGCATTTTTACCTTTCTTAAAATAATAAAGCATAATATGCCAAAAATGTTGCATATCTTCTATCTTTAATATTAAGATGGCTGCACAAAAATTCACAAGTATTGATTTTTTTAAATGTACACTGCTATGACAGCTGTCATAATACATTGTAACAAATTGTTCTGAATGAAGTTAAAAATAACTAAACATTACTAGAGCCATCTTATGGAAAAAACTAAACGAACTTTTTGGCCAGTCCAATATATCAGTGTGTACCTATGTGGATGTGTTGTATTCATTACTACATATTGTTTCTTCAAATAGATAAGCTACAATTTATTTATTCCGCTAAAGATGAATATCTAAGTTGTTTCTAGTATTTTGGTATTTCAAAAATACTCCAATATATATTCTTGTACATCTCTATCTTTTCAGGTATGTGAAATAATAGCTGTAGGATAATTCTTGTAGATGCCACACAGAAAGAGGACTCACACACAATTTCATGATTCTTTGATTTGATTCCAAGATTGAGGTTTATCCCAAGACCATAGAAACTGAGTTTAGCAAAACTAGTAACATTACTTGAATGATCAGAAAATTTTACTTGAAGTGAAAGAGCTGGTCAGCTGTTTGGGTTGTAGGGTAAAAATCTTAGGGGAAAAAGCCTTGGATGTAGTTCAAGTACTTAAGAGCCTTGGGAGCTATCCAGAGTACTGAAGAGCTGAGTCAGTTTCAGTGGAACAGAAACCTCAGACTTCCGATTTTATGTCTCTCCTGCATTTAATCTTGCCCTTGAGATTTTGAACACTTCCAAAATCAGTTATTATACCTCAGCCACTTATTTCTCTGTTCTTAATCCACCTCATCCTCCATATGTCTCACTCCAAGTCTATTATGCCTATTTTTTTTCCCAACCAACTCCATTTGTGACCCCTCCCAAAATTTGGTGTTAGAATTCAAAGGGAAGCTAAAAATGTAGCATTGATATCCCTTGAATTTGAGTAGTTCCTGATAATGATCTCAGTTCATACAACTACTCACAAATATACCAATAACATATGATATATTTCTTTTTTATTAAAATTTATAAATCTGTGGCAGTTAAATGGTATATCAGAAGTTAATACCAGACATTTTGGAACTTTTTTTTACTGTTGTTCAATTACAGTTGTTCCATTTCCCCCCCATTACATTTTCTTGCCCTACGTACGCCCACCTCCCATATTCAGTCTTCACCCCACCACTCTTTTTGCCTTTGTCCATGGGTCCTTTATACATGTTCCTTGATGACCCTTCTTTCCCCCATTATCTCCCTACCCTCTCCCCTCCGGTCACTGTCAGTTTGTTCTTTATTTCCAAGTGTCTGGTTATATTTTGCACATTTGTTTGTTTTGTTGATTAGGTTCCACTTACAGGTGAGATCATACGGTATTTGTCTTTCACTGCCTGGCTTATTTCACTTAGCATAATGCTCTCCAGTTCCATCCATGCTGTCATGAAGGGTAGGAGTTCCTTCTTTCTTTTTGCTGCATGGTATTCGTTGTGTAAATGTACCATAATTTTTGATCTACTCATTTCCTGTTGGGCACTTAGGCTGTTTCCAGTTCTTGACTATTGTAAATTACACTGCTGTGAACATTGGTATGCATAGGTTCTTTTGAATTGGTGTGTAGGAACTTTCTATGGCTATTTTTTGCTTTCCTTCCTAATATGAAGAATAAAATTCTTCATATAATTAAATAACTTATTTATTTATGTAAATTATAATTGTTTACAAAAAATTTCTGAAGAAATGGTTTATTTTGTTCCTGTTGAAGGTATTTGACAATAGGTAACTTCAAAAAGCCAATGTATTCTGTTGTATTTACTTAGTTTTGATATCTAGACCACTTAATACATTAAGTATTTATGTAAGAATATCAGAATTTCTAGAGCTTTCCAGTTGGCAAAATTTCAGAGAAGATTTTTTTTTGTTTATGTATTCTTTGAAATCCTCTCACTAAAGGATTCACTTCAGATAATACGGGATAAATCAAGGAGAGGTTCTGATAAAATTCTCTCATCTGGTTATGTATACGTACATAATCCTGAAGAGTCTAATAATGCAGCTTGATCCAGGCACTTCATATACCCACGATCACTTACTTTTTGACTGGGCTTCATCTTTGTTGACTTATCTCTCAGATACACAATCCCTTGGTGATGACTCAGAAGACTCAGTCCTACATCCTCCCACTTTCAAATTCAACCAATTCTTTTCCAGTCACTCTAGCAAGTCTGAGATAAACTCTCCTTGTTCTGATTAGTTTTGTTTTTTAGTCACATCGCCTATCCTCAAACAATCGCAGTAGCCACAGGCATGAAACTCACTGATAGGCTAATATATAGTTCATTCTTCCATCCTGGAGCTGATGAGAAAGGTGGATTAGTTCACTTATTGAAAGAAGATGGAATGGCCAATAACAAAAATGAAGATCAAATAAAAACAAAAATCAAATATGTACTACATAATAGGTAGGAAGTACACTTAGGAGGAAAATCAAGGAATAATAATTATTTAGTAATGTGTATATATATATTTAAGATTTTATTTATTTACTTTTTATTTATTTGCAGAGAGAGGAGAAGGGAGGGAGAAAGAGCAATGTATGGTTGCCTCTCACATGGCCCTCACCAGGGACCTGGCCTGCAACCCAGGCATGTGCCCTGACTGGGAATTAAACCGGGACCCACTGGTTCCCAGCCCGTGCTCAATCCACTGAGCTACACCAGCCAGGCTTTAGTAATGTATATTTTTAAAGATCAACATTAATTTATGGTTTTTGTGAGTATTATGCCAACTAAATCTAATAAGAAGTTGGCAAAGTAGGTAATAGGTAATCTTCAAAAATTTTTAATACTTATGCATAATTATAAAAATAAAGAAATTATATCTTGTACTCAATTACCTCTTCCATTTCTCAAATTAAAGGATTCATTAAAGTGGGTAAAGGTGTTCAGAGAAACTTGTAAAGCTTTAGTCTGGGGACTGATATTATACTCACCAAAACTATATATGAATATCTTATTTCTCTCAAACTTATTGTACAACTCTTTCAGGATGCACATAATACAAATAGGTACACTTTTATTTTTGGCCTAGAGTACCCCTATTCTCTTTCATAAATAGGGTAGTTGTACAGTGGGTAAGAAAAATTGGCACATTATATCATCTATGTAAATCTGTCTATAATTATGCTTGATCATTAATAATCAAAGTATTGTAACCACCCGTACAGAATTAATTCATTTTTAAGGCATTCTTTCCTTCAAATTGCCACTGGAACATAGCAGTCAAATTTCTTCATTTGGTTCTATTGACGGCTGGTGCAGTATTTCATTATACTACTTGTCTGTTGTACACTCATTTATTTGTTCCTACTATTCTATTCTTGTTCTCTGCTAACAACTCTCTTCTTACCTTAGTTTCATAACATATCTAACAGATATATAGGTCTGATGCTTCAGAAAAAAATCTTATCCTGGCTTCATATTATAGTGGTTATATTTTTGAAGTTGCTGGTTGCCCATAGTTTTCTTAAGAAAAAAGTTTTATTTTATTTATTTGTTTTTAGAGAGAGGGGAAGAAAAGAAGAAAGAGAGGTAGAGAAATGTCAATGTGTGTTTGCCTCTCATGTGCCCCCTACTGGGAACCTGGCCTGCAACCTAAGAATGTGCCCTGATTGAGAATCGAACTGGTGACCTTTTGGTTCACAGGCTGACATTCAATCCACTGATCCATACCTACCAGGGCCATAGTTTTCTTAATTTATCTTTTCCATTTTATTTATGGTATAATAATGCTTGATATCTACTTGGCATCTGTACTTACCAAGTTCTTATTTTAAGCTTTCAAGTTAAATAACTATTGTATCAATAAGAAACTCACACACTGATTATTTCGCACACGAGAAATAATGAACATAAACATACAACTAGTGGATAATAATTCAAATTCTCATTTTTTCCCTTTGAGTTTTATTCTGAAACCATATGGTTTGTATCTAGAGGACTGCTAACTTGTGCATTTTTACCCTTTTAGGGATATTTCCTACACATGTTCACAAATACCCAAGCAATTACAAGTTTTTGTCTAGTTTAAAAATAAGTTGAAGCATATTGTGAATTTCTCAGTAATTCACATTGAAGTAATTCTGGAATTATAAAAATGGATAAGATCTCCAAATTGTAGAGTATACTTATAATAAGGCTGGGAGAGAAGAAATCTCATGAATTCTACTGAGGAGTAACTGAAAATTTAGCATGAGTTTATAGAATGCATCTTATTGTCCTTTTATTATTTCAATGGTGTTAATATTTTAACCCCCTCATTACATCACAATTTCTTTGAGTATTAGGATCACAGAATTTGTCCTTTGAAATCCTGTTATTTTAATGTAGAGATCAAATTTAATGAATTTTGAATACTAATATTAGAAATACAGCCAATCAAACTGAAAGAAATATAATACATTGTTATCTGGCCACTACTGGAAACCAAATAATAGTCTCATCCATAGCCACTTAGGTTATTTATGTGACTGAGGCAGGGTAACATTTGTTAACATCTTCCCTTATCTGACTTTCCAAAGGAATCCTGTGTTTTGCAGTGAACCTTTAGGGAAAAGAACTGGACTAGGAAAGCAGCAGAACAAATTGGTTAACTGCACTGACTCTGATGTCAGATTCCCTCTGTTAGAGTCCCAATATGCTGCTTACTAGCTGTCTGAACTTGGGTAAGTTACTTAAGCTCTCTATATCTTAAAATTATAGATTACAGAAGTTGATCCTATAATGTTGTTTTGAGAATTGAATGGATTAATATAGTAAAGTTTGTAGAATCCTAAACATTAAACAAGGGTAAGTGGTGATTGTAGGTAGGGAGAAGGGGATAGGCTTGGCGAAAAAGTTAACAATCTACAAAAATAAAAAAAAATTAAGAAAAATAAAAAGGGGTGTGATAAAATCTGAGGAGTGCGGGTCCTTCAGAGCAGAAAAGGAGACAAAGGGGAGGAAAGAGCTCCAATTTTTGCCAGGATTGATCATGAATTATATTTTCTTTAATATAAGTGCCATGAATTAAAAATGGGGCTGCTTTTTAGATTTGTTGCAAGGGAGGAAGAAGATTTGTGTAAATTGGATACTATTTCAGGACTAAGCCATATAAATCCTCACTTTTCCAGGTTTTATTCATGTTTTCCTTGATTTGCTGTTCTTTTTGCCCAGTCCTTCTGCTTGCTGCATTAAAGCCAAATTTCTAGGTAGATATAAGTGAGGACAGACATGCAGAGTCTGTACCCCTAGGTCAGCGGTAGAGAGAAGGCATGAAGGCAAGGAGCACAGTAGCTCCCTCATCAGCTCTAGGTATTGAGCAGAGGAAATTTAAACTCCAGTTTCTACCATGATCATTTCATCAGCCACCAAAGGTTCAGGACCATCTGAATCCGAGCATACCCCCAGCTGCTTTTTTAATGTGTGTGACCGATACTCCTTACCAAAGTTAGAAAAGAAAATCAACTTTAAAAAGCTGTATAGCTTTCACACAATGCTTATGGAAATGTAAGTTTTAATGGTTTTTGCAAATGTAAAATAATAACATAAATTAGAATTAAAAAATGTACATGTAATTTGACCCATTGATCTGATCTCTGAGAATCAATTATAAAAAAAATGCGCATTATGTACGAATAGGAAAACCCACACATAATTAGAACTATGTTTCCTAATTTGATGGGATTTCCATGATGTATCATTAAATGAAAAAAAAAATGAACAGATACATGTATGATCCCATTAGGAGGGTGAAAATTAAAAAAAATATGAAACCTGTATCAACATAGAAGAATATGAGCAGTGTAACATTAAGAAAAAGTAAAATAAAATGCAAGCCATAATATTCCTGTTAATATATTAGAAAATGAATATGCATTTGAAGAAATAATCAAGAAAATGAAAAGTCAACCTACGGAATGAGAGGAAATAATTGCAAGTCATATATCTGATTAGGGGTTCATATCTAAAATATATAAGAATTCACATAACTGCAAAAAAACTCCCCAAAAACTCAAACTTAAAGACCCAGTTATAAAAAGGGCAAAGGACATGAATAGACATTTAAAAAAAAATTCAAATGCCCAATAGGTGTATAAAAATTTGCTCAACATCATTAATCATTTGGGAAATGAAAATCAGAACCAAATGAGATAATCACCTCACGTCTATTAGAATGGCTACCACCAGGGAAAAAAAAATCAGAGACAACAAATACTATCTGGAATGTAGAGAAAAGAGAAACCTTGTGTAATGTTAGTGAGAATGTGAATTGGTACAGCTATGATGGAAAATATTATGGAGGCTCCTCAAAATTTAAAAGTAGAACTACTATATGATTCAGCAATACCACTCTGGGCATACATCCAAAGGAAACAAAATCACTATGTCAAAAAGATACATGCACCCCTATGTTCTGTTCAGCATTATTTAGAATAGCCAACACATGGAAACAACCTAATTGTCCATCAATAGATGAGTGCATAAAAAAGATATGGTATGTATCTACAATGGAATACTATTCATCCAAAAAAGAAGGAAATCCTGCAATCCTGACATATACAACAACATGGATGGACTTTGAAGGTCTTATGCAAAATGAAATAAGACAGATAAAGAAAGACAACTATGCATGTTCTCACTTATATCTAGATTTTAAAAAACAAACAAAGAAACAAAACCAAACTCATAGAAAAAGAGGTCAGATTTGTGGATACCAGAGTGAGCAGGGGATGGGGAATAAGGAAATTAGAAGAAGGTGGTCAAGAGTTACAACCTTCTAGTTATAAGATAAGGAAATACTGTGCGTATAACCTACAGTAGAATTGATGACTATAGTTAACACTGCTGTACGGTATAGTTGAAAGTTGCTAAGAAAGTACATCTAAAAGAATTTTTGAAAGTATATGAAGTGATAGATGTTAACTTACTGTGATAATTATTTTACAATATATTTATGTCAAGTCATTATGCTCTAACCTTAAACTTATATAGTGCTATATGTTAATTATATCTCAATAAAACTGGGGGAAAAAGAACAACAATGTAAATTAACTTTCAAATCTTAAAGATGTATTATAAATTAGCACAAGGTGAAATTTAATCGAGATGATAGAGGGTGTCCATAAGAATCATGATACTGTAAATTGGGAATATCCCTGGCAAAGAACATATAGTCACCTTTCAATTTACTCACAGATGCATAAATATTCAAATCCTACTTAATTACCAGAACAACTGAATTTTAGTTTTTCTGAACATGTCTGAGTATTAGAAGATTTGAGAATTGGTAAGGAGCATAGATATCATCTAGCTGAGTGATCTAATTATATAGAAGAGAAATCTGGAGCTCACACAGGAAAATGACTTGTCCATGGTCACATGGTTCTGTGGCACTAAAGTTATTTATAGAACCCAATGCAGTCTCCTTTCTACTATAACAATTCTATAAACAGTAAAAATACTATCAAAATACTGGGATATTCCTATTCAAATTCAGAATTTCTTGCCTTTAGGTAAATGGCATTTCCATATCGGGAACAAGATGTAATGTTTTCATTAGAAAATTACGGAATCAACTTAGAACAGAGTTTGAGTGTGTATCTGAGCATGAAACACACTCAAGTCCTGAGTTTTTATCATAGGTCATCCATTCTTTTCAGAAGCTGAAATTGTGTCATTTCCACATGGAGATTTGCCAGTAGTTCAACAGTTTAATCTAAATGGCGCCAGTGGCAGGTTCACATTGTTTCTGCAGAGACCGACAGCATTTGTCTACAGTCTAAAAGTACCGCAGGAATTTACAAGCCAGTTGTCACAGACACCTGGAGCGCCTCTGAAGACACTGACTGTAACGCATTCAGGATCAGCTAAGAGGAAGTTTTAAGTGAGAAATTGTGGCTTGAGGTCACCAGAGTGTGAGTGATTCATTCAGGATTCCAAAGGGTCAGAATAAGGAATAAAAAATAATTGGCAGTCAGGAATGCTGCAATTTTAAGTGAGTTAATTGATGTAAACCTCTTGAGAAGGTAACACTGTGGCAGGATAGGATCAAGGATGTAAGATAAAGTAGAGAATGGGGGATGCAGGGAATGCCCTGGATCCTATCATTTGACATTGAGGCTGAGAATGTGAGTTCTAGAACCACAATGTTTGAATTTGAATCTGAACTCATTGCTTGTTGATCACATCACTTTGAAAAATGTACTTAACCTTTTATGCCTAGTTATCCTAATCTATCAAGTCGGGTAAACTAATTGGTTTTATCTTTAAAAGTTGTATAAATGAGATAATATTAGTAGCATGCTTGAAATAGTGCCCAAAATACTGTAAGCAGAGACTAGATATTCACTATTGTTGTTATTGCCTTCAATACTAGTCTTGGGATAAGCCGTGTGCTGGGTACCAGGGCAGCAGAGGCTGGAATTGGCTCTGCTTTCTCTAACAGCCTTTAGTGCCACACAGTCTCCATCACTACTTTTACAATAGGAGCACACTGCCTAAAAGAGATCCAAGCCTATTTTCCCTTCCTTGTCCTACACTTCTGATGGGCTCCTAATGATAAAAAGACAAGTTTTTGCTCTGTATTTGCCACCCATCAGATAAGAGACCCCAAAAGGGAAAAGTATTTATGTCAAGAACATGCTTATGACATAGCTTCTCTTAGAGATGACAAACTCCTTGATATCTGATACCCAATATCTTGGTATTTATACAGTACCCAGAATAATTCCTCGCTCAAATTCACAGATTACAAAGATGGGAAGAAACCTGGCAATGAAAGAATAAAATTATACAGGGAGTAAAGCTTGCAAAGCACAATTTGGTTAATTGAAAAAATGCATTGAGATGAATGGAAATTACCAGCAACAGAACGTGAAACCATCTGGAAGGAAGACATTGAGAGACATTAACCTAAAATAAGAAGGATGCCTGGAGTGAGGAGGGAATGAAGCAGAAATACAGAGCAACAGAACAGAAAGAGGCGAGGACAATAAGAAAGTGCAAAATAGGTAGGAGAGGCAGTCCACAGACTTTTATAGGAAAATAAAAACAGTAGTTGGAAATAACTGGGTTTTTGGCAACCAGAAAACAGATAATAGGTGGGACGAGCATCTAGGCACTGTGAAGGTCTGTTCACAGACTATTCGTGACTCACTGATGTAGCTATTTCACAAGAGTTTTGAAAAATTATTTGAGAAAAAATTGAGGATATTGTACACATAGGATTTTTTATGGGTCAGCATGATTGTTTATTTTTTGTTATAACATATAAAACTATTCTAAACTACAACAATGACCATCCTTCAAAATTCTGTGTAAATTGTTTTATTTTATGTAAGAAGCATATCTGATTGGAAATATGTGGAAGGGATGCTTCTCAGCATTCAGTTTTATAGCCCTGAAGCTAATTTCACTTCCATGCCAAGTAGATGTTGGAAATTTTCTGTTGACTATTACACAAATTTCAAAAAGCCAAGCCATTGAGTCAGAGGATAGTTTATGGCCCATTAACAATACATTCATTTCTCAGAACTGTAAACACGGCCTTGTGGATCTTAATGTAATTGTTTAGGATGAGTGTGTTGGCAAGAACTGTTGGAGTCTGTTGACACAGCCTGGAAAGCAACGTGTTTTAAGCAAATCTGCAAAATGTTACTAACTCGTTAAACTAAGAGCTTTATGGCTCAGTGTTCTAAAGCTATTTTGTGAGACACTTCCGAAACAAGGCTGTGTATCCATTTCTCGTTCTGCCATGATTAATGTGTACATAAAAGGGCTGACTACATTCCTCATTGCATTTGGCTGACGATGTTCCATCATTATCGTTGCTTTTCTCCCTTTATTCTTTTGTTCTGTTATATAACTAAAAGAGTGCAGAGATGCATTTATACACATTCTATGAAATAGATTTCTCTGTATTTAAATATGCTATAGAGAATGCAAAGATGCTTCCCATGCTATGCTCCATCGACACAGTCTATGCAAATATATTAATGCAAATATACTCCCGCTTCTCTGCATGTTCTTTTAAAGTTCAGTGCACCGGAGACACTTAGAAGTGGAAGGGACTTTAGACATCACTCAGTATAACCTTGTGCTCACTGACCCAATAATTTCTAGACCATCTCTGTTGGACAAAGATTTAGTACATTTCAAGAAAGTCAGTCTTGATTCAGTTAAAGTGTTTTCAGTTGCAAGTAGAAGAAACAACCCAAACAAGTGGAACTTGTTCTCAAGCCTAAAAATTTCAGCAGTGCTTCTTTTTCACAGCATGGGTGGTTTGAAGGTCTCAAATTATGTTACCATCTCTCTTCACTTCTTAATCCTGTCTGTTTGTTTGTTTTTTCAGATGTCTTTCCTCCCTTTCTGCTTTCCCTTTGTAGTATCACTCAGAGCTCTAATGTTACATTTTGATGTCTCCATGGCCAGCACGAAGAGAAATTCTAACAGCTCAAGTCAAAGTTCTAGATTTGAGTATAGGAGCCTCACTTGCACCACAGACTTACCCCTAAACCAAATGCTGGGCCCAGTGAAGAAGGTAGACATAGAATGCTCAGGTTAGGTCATGTACTCACACAGAAGCAGCTACCAAACCAGGGTGATTTGTTAATTTAAGCGATCTGATCTAAATTATTTTTATTGTCTCTCTTCTCCCACCAACAACAGCACAGAAAGGCACAATTCTTTGTCCTTCCTCTTCAGTCAATTCTTTCCCTTTTACTGACACTGGTACCGCCTTACTTCAAGTTATCATTAGGCTTTCTCTGGGACTATGGTTAGAGATAGCTCATTGCCTCCAGTCTTCTTTCTAAAGTACTGTTTATATTATTATTAGAGTGATCAACTTTAAATCCATATTTTTTTCTCTACTGCCCCACACCAACCCATCTCTCCATCCCTTTAAAATTATCCATTCTCTTTCCGTCTCAATTCTACCTCCTTTATGTAGATTTCAACGCTTCTCTCTTCCATTATCCCATAATTTTTCTTCATGGTAAGATCTGTCTTCACAGAAAGGTCATTCTTCACAATAGTCTTCGATACCCGTGTCCTCCACCAGATATGAGGGCACAGACCCTATCTTATCTACATTTGTATTCACAAGACTACTGAGATTGAGGTCTTGCCCAAAGCAAGCTTTCAATATCTGTTAGCCAAATCTAATTAATGAAATACTGTATGGTCCAATATAAACAATAAGCATTTTAAGAATGCAATCTGGGTCTAAGTTCTCAAGAAAAGTCACATATATCACTATGAAAAATTTGGTCACCCTAATAAGCAGGAGCCAAAGGTAGGTCTCAGTGTTTTGTTAATAGCAGCAGACAGTTTTCCATGGGTTTCTTGTCTTTCTATAATTCTAGCAAGTAAAACACTGACAGCTTTTATTTTTATCTATATTTTCAAAGATGTTTTATATTGAAAACATATAACCATGGAAACAGAGACAATACCTCCCACTAGAGTAAAATGCATATTTGCTCATGGCCCATTATGAAAGGTTCAGGATTCCTAAGCTTAGGGTTTCTGTCCTGTTATGCAACTCACTGCATGTGTGGGTAGCACCTGACTTGGCCTTTTCATAGCATCCTGTGGGAACTGGAAGCCAGGAAATGACACACACTCTAGTTACTGCTGTTGATGACAGGTACAAAGCCTTTGCCTCTTAGGTGTTTTATGTCTTCTGCAGCATTCTTGAAACTCTGGTAGGCTAACATGTTAATTTGTAAGTAGGAAAATATCTTGAAAACTTTACAGTTCTATGTCACAAGTAGGTTCTAGAAGTTCTTATTTACTATGTGACTTTGTCTTTTTTTACCATGGAATACCACTTCTGTGATATACTATGGTATGCTACTGACAGAATTCTAGTTAGGTTTTACATGACCAGACCGGATATTTTAAATATCTAAGATAATAGAGTCAACATTTTGCTTATAAAAATCTGTAAAATATAGCAAGAAGCACCAGCAAATTCACAAATCAAAGCTATAGTGACTGATCATCTATTACATATCAAGTGCATTAAATGACTAATTCACTACATTCTATGTTCTTTGTATCAGTGAATAATACAACAACCTACTTAGCTGCATAGGCAAAATTCCTGTGTCTCTTCTCTGTGTCTTTTGCTTTCCTCTATACCTAACTAGACTTGTATTTCTAGAGATCTATTATCTCTTGAGTCTCATAATTTCTTTCCATTTTCACTATTTTTATCAGAATCTCTCTCTGCAATGAATGAAACAGTCTCCTAAATATTTTTCCTTCTTTTGATCCTGTGATTCCCCACCATCAATTCAGTATACTGAATCAGGACAAACATCCAAAAGGGCAATCTCACCAAATTACTTTCTTAAAAACCTGCCATTCAGTCCGATTGCCCTCTGGATATAATCTGTGCTCCTAAACCATAGCTGCATGTAACATAGACTCTAAATGACAGTGGATTAAGCAAGGCAGAATTGTATTTTTCTCTCAGATAATATTTTCGGGATAGACCATCAAAGTTTGGTATGGTGATTCTGTCCAAGTTGGCTCCATACTACGACAATGTTCCAAGAATCATGATGGAAGAAAGAGGAAAAGGGATGGGTGTGATTTTTCTCTAAAATATATATAACCTGAAGTTTGTTCAGACTTCTTCTGCCCAGAATTCTATTGGCCAGAACACAGCCATATGTCCATATCTGGCTGCAGGGAGGCTGGGAAATAGAATTTGCTTTCTGTGAGCCCATATGGCCAGCTGAAAATTTGGAATTTATTATGCAACAGTGGGAGAATAGACAGGGGTGACCATCAGATAAAATCTGACTCCCTGAGTTGTGCTATGAGCTTCTTGAGGACTATAACTATGTCTCAGTCACGCTTGAATTCCAACATCCAATAAAAATGTTTACATATCATAGTTTGATAAAAATAACTGAATAAAAAAGAATGAATTTTATGTTCATAAAAGTACTATAAATGTGAACATTAATAGGCTCATTTTACACATGAAGAAACGTGGGCTCAGGGCGTCAGCGAACTTGACCATCGTGGAGAGGACCAATACGGATTCAAATTTAGGCCAATCTGACTCTCAATCCAGGGTATTTCCCCTCCATTGCACTGACATTGCTTTTAATCTTTTAAAGTTTTGAGAACATTTAAAAATAACTGTAACTTATCTCCGTTGTGTAATTTCAGTTAAACTAGTTTTCTTGGTCTCCCCACTCCTCATGAAAGTACAGAGTGGAAAACTTTGAGAGACCTTCTAATCCTGAACTGCCCTGATGATAGGAAAGATAATCATGTGGAAACTTAGTTAGGAAAACAGTAACAATCTTTTATTACTGAACTGTTCTCAAGGGGCTGGGTGCATCTGTTCCTCTGTGCCTTTTAACCAGCTTAATTTTTTAAATTAACATTTAAGCATCTTTAATACTTAATCCTCTTAATAGTATTTGTAGAAGCAGAGGAAGTATGCATAAAAAATATAAAAAAATTTCTGGAATTTTTCCAGGAAGATTTTGCCTGGACCACTTTTATTTAGATGATGACAGTGCTGAGAGATTATGTTTCAGAAACAATCCTTGATATATTTTTTACAAAGAAGCATTATGTCCTAATTATTAAATGATTACACAACTTTAAAAATGAACATTTAGTAATATAAGAACTCATCAAAAATTGTGGTGGAGGGAGGAATTGAACACAAGGGAAATTCCAGATATTCATGACTTTTTATTTTATTAAAAAATATTTTAGTTGATATATTTACTATCCATTTGCCTTCTTCTCATCTTTGCAGGAATATTGAATCAAATAATTGAAATTGCACTTACATCTAACTAAAAGATCTGTGATCTATATGGGGTGGACAAAAGTAGGTTTACAGTTATAATACAAATTAACAATATAGTAATTAATAAATAACATTACAAGAATAAATTCTGTTTCTTGAACTCACAACTCTAAACCTACTTTTGCCCATCCCTGTATTTATATATCTATTGCAAATGAATATATAAAGCTTGGTGATAAGAGAATAAATTAAATCTTATGTCTCATAAAAGAAACTTGGAATTTATTATAAAACAGTATCTCGTGTGAGCGAGAGTACATATTTTGAAGTTATGAACAAAACATTCTTTTTCTTTTTTATATATTCTTGCAGTTGTGAAAATTGCCCCCAGCATATAATGTATTGACTTTGGCAGCTTGCATACACATAGTCTTGCCAATACGGTTATTTGAAATTAAATTGACTTTCTTTGAAATATTTACTTGGAATCCTTAAATTGCTCAGCAGACTCAAATTTCAATTGATTGCCTGTCTCCCAAAGGACACTTCTTGGCCACAGACTTCCAAAGTGTTAATTGCTTTACTGCCCAAAGCTCTAAGGACCAGAAGGTTGTGAATTGATTTGATGGCTAACTCAGTTATTCATTTACAATATATTTACATCACACATTATTACACAACAATCACAGATGCCCTGGAGTCTAATTCTGAATGTCTGTCTTAATTAATTAGTTGCGATATTTATTTTAAGGAGAAATGACTTTCCTTTTCCCAAAGACTTTGAAATCTGGGGAGCAGGGGTGACGGTGGTCAATAGTGATACATGTTGAACATAAGCCCGCACAGTAATGCTGACAATAAGTTTTTGAGTAGAACTTGGGGGCGTTTGCATTTCTTTCACTTCTGGACTTTCCTCTTTCCTTCTAGACAACATGGACTGGGCAAGACCACACCATAATTCATAATCAGTTTTAAAAATTAACCAGGTATTCTGCCCGGCTGGTGTAGCTCAGTGGATTGAGCGCGGGCTGGGAACCAGAGGGTCCCGGTTCGATTCCCAGTCAGGGCACATGCCTGGGTTGCGGGCCAGGTCCCCAGTGAGGGCCATGTGAGAGGCAACCATACATTGTTCTTTCTCCCTCCCTTCTTCTCTCTCTGAAAATAAATAAATAAATAAAATCTTTAAAAAAATTAACCAGGTATTCTGAGCCTTAAAACAAGATTTTGAGTTTTGCATCATTGAAAGGTTATTTGAAAGGTTAGTTATATATTTGTTTATTAAAAGCAGAAAAAATGCAGGATATAGACTTCACCACAAAATTTCTAATTAAAAGAAGTTGCTCACAAAAATATGTGGGAAGTAAGATTTTTCAATTCTACCAATTAGAAATATGATTTTCTTCGTCTCTTAAAGAAAATGATGGGTGAAACATATATCTATTTTTATTTTTGCCAGAGAAGTGGAAGCCAGTGTAATGATTTATGAGATAAAGATACAAAAAAACTTGAGGTATGACAGGTTTGTATGACTGGCTTATCACTTTAAGAAAATAATCACCATACAGCTTACAGTAATCTATATTTTTGCTTATCAATCACAACCAGAAAATTGGCTTCACTTATTTCTCAATATTGAGCATAAAATGAAAATACCAAATTCCAATTATGAATGAAAGCAAAGGCTCTCCATGTGGCTCCAACCCTGGCCTTATTACCCACTATTTATATTTGTGTGCCCTGTGATATAACCAAATAGAATCCTAGGCACCCTCTTACGCTTGTTCATTTCCATGTCTTTGCCAGTGCTGGTCTGTTGTTTTGGAAAGCATTTTTTTTTTTTTTTAATTTCTAGAGCTAAAATTTTAACTATGCATCAAGTTTGCTTCAAATTTCTTTTTCTTCTCCCCCACTATTCCATGTTGGGGGAGGGAAATAACATAAGTGAAATCAAAAGAATATTATTCTTTCCGTTATGCAGAGGGACTCAAGAGCAGAGATAGAGTAATTGTGAGGTTGTTGCAGTAGTCTAAGAAAGAAACAATGATAATGTGGACCAGAGTAAAATCAATGGAAAAAGAGATAACTAGACAGATTGTATACATATTTTGGAAGTGCAATCAAATGTTCTTGATAATGAATTGAATTTGGGCATGAAAAAACAGGAGAAATTAATGGTAATTCCTTTTTTTTTTTTTGCTTGTGTCAAATGAGGAAGACTAAGAAGAGAACACACTGTCTGGGAAAATTGAAGAGATTATTTTAGGCCACATTAAGATTGAAATGTCTGTTAGAGATTCAGCACATGGAAATCAGCTAGACCTTTGACAAGGGCATTGATCAGAGAATGTTCAGACTGGAAGCAAGACTGTTACCGGTAGAATTATGGATCAAAGGTTAGGGAATGGAGGAAAAATTAAGAAGTTTAACTACAGATGAAAGCTGAAAAATAGGGCAGATGTTAGTGAACAATGTGATATTGAGGCCAATTTCTTTTTTTTTTAATATGGAAGAACATATACATTAATGGGAAGGATCCAGTATAAAGGGGAAAACTGATGATACCAGAAGGAAGAAGTAGTCAAGGCAGCAGAATTTTCAAAAAGATTAAGGATTAGACCCAGAGGACAAGGACGGAGATACTGGCTTTGAACAGAAGCAAAGGTGGTCCTCTATTTCATTAAGAAGAAGAGAAGATTGATGCAGGTACAGGTAGAACACAGATTTCAAAGTGGGAATATGAGAGATCTGGAATCCTATAGCTTCCATTTTGTCAACAAAGAACTAGTTAAAGCCTTCCAGTGTGGGAGCTATAGAAAGTATACCTGGGCCCTGGCTGGTGTAGCTCAGTGGATTGAGTGCGGGCTGTGAATCAAAGGGTCACAGGTTCGATTCCTAGTCAGGGCATATGCATGGGTTGCAGGCCAGATCCCCAGTGGGGGCCATGTGAGAGGCAACCACACATTGATGTTTCTCTCCCTCTCTTTCTCCATCTGTTCCCCTCTATCTAAAAATAAATAAATAAAATCTAAAAAAAAAAAAAAAAGTATTCCTGAAGACTGGAGGAAAGAGGAGAATTTACAACAGTTGTCTCTGAAAGTGGGAAAGAGAGCTTATTGCAGAAGCAGGTAATCTTATGAGACACTGTTCTGTGCCTGATTGAGATTTGAAATGGAAATTTCTCAATTTGATTCTCTGGTCTTCTCCAGTCACATTCAACTTCATCTGGAAAGATGAAGAATAAATCAAGTTACTTTTTACTTTACATTCTAGTTACTTACATATCTTATATTTCTTCTATGTAATAAAGTGTTAAAGAAACACTGGAAAATATAAGGAAACAAGATAAGATTCCACCTGTATTCCTATAGCCTCAGAACATTTTAATAATATATCGATATATTTTGGAATGAATGAATATTTTTTTGTTGTCTTGGAAATTGGGTAATATATATTTTTTAATTTAAAAAACAGCAGAACATAAATAGAACCATAGATATAGAGAACATTTTGATGTTTGCCAGGTGGGAGGGAAGTGTGGGAGAATGGGTGAAAAAGGTGGGGGGATTAAGAAGTACAAACAGGTAGTTACAGAATAGCCATGGGGATGTAAAGTACAGAGTGGGGGTAGAGTAACCAAGGAATATATACGCATGACCCACGGACATGGACAACAGTGTGGGGGTTGCCTGAGGGAGTCTGCAGGGGTGTTGGTTAGTGGGGGCAAAGGAGAAAAAACTAGGACAATTGTAACAGCATAAAAAATAAACTACATTGAAAAGATAAAAACCTTACTATGAAATCTCAGGTTGCTATTCAATTCTTCGAGTAACTTTTAGTTAAAAGATTTGCATAATTCATAGTAAGCATAATGGACTTTGGAAAACTTGTTTTCCAGACTTATTGTTTTGAAACTAAAATATGTATATATATTCACAATATACACCATAAAACAATATAGAACCACAACCTGTCACTTCGGGAAATGAAGAGTGGCAGTTGTTATTGTTTTCCTTTTAATTGGCCTTAAAACAATCCAAGTGAATGATAGTTTTCTCAAACTCATGTATATGACAGCTTGACTTTACATGAAAAGAAAGTTACAATAAAAGAGCCAAAATGAAAATGATAAATGGAAAAAAACTGCTGAAATTGGGGATTTATTTGGCTTTTTTCCCCTACTGTCTTCATGCCCAAAGAGAAATAGAATACATTAACTAATTAACTTAGATCCCATTAAAGGAAATTTCAAAAAGACAGAATTTTTTTGCTTATGAAAATATATTATAGTACTATCATAACATACTGCTTATGTACTTATCCAGTAAGTTCTTATAGATGGCCACAAACCAAAAGGCCATCATGCATTCAACTTATATTTGTTTAGTGCTTATTTTGTGACTGGCAGTGTGATGGAGAGGTAGCAGTAAACAAGAAACTATGAAGATAATGACTGGTAATGTTTAGATTGGATGGTCAGTGGGGCCTTGCTTATGAGATGATATTTGAGCTAAGATGCTGAAGATACAAAACCTGAATGGAGATTGTTCCAAGCACGGGCAGTGCATGGAGGGTAGCTTCACGATTCTTAGATAAGAAGATTTTAGGGATTTACTCTTTAGGAGGAAAACCAGGAGGATTCATGGAAGCTATCACTTCATAACATGTATACTTCTTTTGATCACATTCTACATTCATTTATTGGGGCTAGATGGTGAAAATAGATGAATGGAAAATGCGATAATGTTAAAACCCTCATCCTTTTCTCTGGATGTTATTATGTTATATGTTCTATTGCATGGATTTTTAAAAGTCTTAAACTTTTTATCTTGTGTTTTGAGGAAGGTTTCATTGGCAATGAAAGTGAGTATTTCCCTAACAGATGAAACTTTCCCCCAGAGATAAACTGTAATCTGCTGCACATTAACTTCAGATCAGCGGAGCTTACATCTACCTTCAAGGGAGATATCCATAGGAGGTTCATTAACAGCATCTCTTATTTCCATTCAAGAAATCAATAGAGACTATAAAACCTGTGAGAACATTAATCCTTTCTATCAGCAACTATAGGGTGGAGGATTTATAAAGTGCTTTTCTCCCTCTGGGAAGAAAAGGTGTTAAGTGTGGGACATTAACAGGACTTTAACTGGCAGGTTTCTGTGGTGGCCACATCGATATTTGTGCTTGCTGTAATGAAATTTTCTACCATGCTTCCAGGCACAAGTGATGTTTAGACACGGAGTTAGTCATCTAGTTACTGCTTTCACCGATGAAATTTCCCATGGGAAGTGAAAGATTTATCCTAGACCTTATATTTTCTTCTCTGATAATTTATGAAAAGCTGCCTGGTTGTGAAGAGGTAGTTCATTCAGAGATGCTACTGAAGACCAGAGTTTGGGGCTGAAGTCTCACCTTGAATGTTATTTGAAAGACTTCGTATACTACTGCATCATCGTAAGAAATCGGTTTTGCTGATATGAATATGTAACTAGTACATTCCTCTTTCTCTATTGTCAAAAATAAGCAATTAGCTCTCCAGGGAAAATGTACTGAGAGGTATTTAGCAGCCTAAGGCAGAGCTTCTTGAGCATTCCTTCTTTTAAAAGGCTTGGTGTTGGGTTTGAATTTGAACTGTAATTAAGATCTATTAGCTTTCTTCTGGAATGAAGTATACATTATTCCTATGTAGGGGGCAAACCAAGAACACAACTTTGATTTTTAGAAAAAGTGTTTTGTTGTTTCTGTCTTTCTATCTTTATTTACTAATGGGAAATAGGAAAGAATCATCTCTCCTTGTTCTTAGCTTGTTTAGGTTGGTGAAGAATGCAGCTTTCCATGAGTGGCAGGGATGGTCAGTGAAACTTCCTGGGGTCTTGAGCTGAGCAGAAGTTAGGGCTCGGGTAGTAGAGATATTTCTCAAGGAAAACCTAGGTGACAGAACAGTTTGTCTTGAGAGTGGCTTGTTCAAACCTTGTTCTCACTTGTTTAGTATGCATTAACGGCCAGAGCCTAGGTGAGGCCTCTGCGGAGGGCCCACCTTCTCCATATATTTATGAGATATCTACTAACTTTGTCTCTGTACTCAGGGTCCCTGTCTTGACAGATATATGTTATTCAGTATTATATTAATTATAGTACTAGGTAATTACATTAACTGTTATAGCTTTCAAAGTGTATGTAAGAATTTTAGTTGAATCCTTTCTCTGTCATCATTTAAAAAAAATTCAAAAGAGAATTTCCTCTTTACATATGTTTTGACTTTGGAAATAACTTTCTACTTTTAAAGTTTCACACCAGCTTTCCATATGCATAAGCAGTATTTTCACAGTAGTCTTGAACTGGAGAATGCATCATTATAAAATACTGGGGGAAGAAAAGGAGAGGGGAGGAGGACCTATTCTCTGATATGCTAAAAATTATTCCCCCAAATACTCTGTATCAAAGGACATGCACATTTCTTTTTTAAGTTTGAGAAACTGGTGAAGTAAATTTGAACACTCCTGAGTCATTAAACTAAGATATATAAAGATGATTAATAACAAACTATTTATCAAGGGCTGTATTTATTCCAGTCATTTTTTTCTTCCTTTTATTTTCCTTTCCTCTCGATGCTTTATTTCTGTTTTTGCTTATCTTTATTTTCACCTGTAACCTCACGTCTCAAGACTAATCTCATTTTGCCTGCCCCAAATGCAATTCACTCTTAAAATGGAGTAATGTTAAGTTAAAGTTCACTCAAATTTTCAGCTCTTCTTTGTTCACAGAAATTTATACAGATGAGAGGCTTCATGATTTACAAAACAAGTAATAAAATTTTAGCAAGCAAGTGTCCTGATTCTGTTTGAAATTTGGAAGCCGTGTTTTCAAAAGTTAATATTAATAGGTGCGGTGTGGCTGGATTTACGTGGTTACGATAAATAACACCTGCAGCAATTCCTTTCTTAAACGTTTGCCATATGGTCCAACAGCAGGAGTGATCTTTGTTCAATTCAGTTTCAATATATTTATGTTGCTAACTACTTAACATTATGTCATCCCAGGGTCCCTATTCCCTGTAAAATTTGCTAAATTTATTTCATGTTTTCCATAACATGTATCTGATCATACTAGGGAATTTATGATCAGGACTATGTAAGTTTAACATTTTGAATTTATAGTGATGGGAATACTTCCATAAAAATATATAGTTAAATGCAAATAAATACCCCACTCAAGCAAAGCCTCAAGTATATAAAGTTACCCCCTATTCTGACAATACAAATTTATCAAGTCTCTATTATGTTTGTCTAAAAATTGAACTTTAATTCACATCATGAGGGATTTTATTTGGAATTCTTTTAGTTATCAAGTAGAAATTCATTTAAAATGTTATTTAATTGCCTTATTAATTTAATGGTCACATAACTGTGTTAAGTTTAGAAATGTCTATATCAAACTTCTAATATGGTGATCCAGTGATCTCTTTCCTGTGAACTTTCACAAGATTTATTGTCTATCTATATAGTGTGACATTTAAAAATGCAGACATATACTGTGCTTTTTTTCCTTGTTCTTGAGTTTCAGTTCAAACTTGATCCCACAATGCCCAATATACTTCTGGGAAATTAGTAGATACTTATCTCCTAACATGCATACTGATTGATTTCACAAAAAAGACCCACACTTAAGTTTGTTTAAGCCGTCTAAAATTAATTTACTGGAGCCCAGATTGTCAAATGTGTTGTCTACCTTATCAAAGTAACCAGGTAAATATCATTTCTCCTGTAAATGCAGCTTTTTAGGCATTCCTTACTAAGTGAAAAGGAAGAGACAAAGTCTTAAAAATCACAAAAGTACTTTGCACTTAGTAGATTTTTAGAAATTCAATATGCTCTTAAATTACAGGCACCAGTAGAGAAAATTATGTGTGGCAGGTAATATGGAAACTACTTTATGGACTTTATCTTTTTTTAAATCATGAACTCTTGAGACGAATTGCTTAGCATTAGATCCCAAGTCCTAACTCCACCACCTACTAGCTTTGTGATTTTAGGTAAATTAACTAAACTTTCTGTAGCTCAGTTTCTTAATCTGTAAAATGAACAGAGTAACAGAACAGACCTTGAAAGGCTATTGTGAGAATTATACAAGATATTTACATGTCAAGAGTTTAGCTAGCACTGTGTGTAAAATATAAGTGCTTAATGAATGTTCACTCTAGTTTATGTTGCTCCTGACAAATACCCTGAAAAAGTAATGCTTATTTTTCCAAATGTGTAAAGAAAC
Organism: Micronycteris hirsuta; assembly: GCA_004026765.1. NCBI lineage: Eukaryota > Metazoa > Chordata > Mammalia > Chiroptera > Phyllostomidae > Micronycteris > Micronycteris hirsuta. Next base: position 22,143 of record PVJI01003647.1, read on the forward strand.
AGGCTGAGAAAAACAACAGCAACTCTGTATGTGTGTGTGTACATACATTATACTAAGCTAATTGATGAAATGCAAAGATAGCTCTTTTATTTATCAGAGTAGCCTAGATTATGCTGTGTGACGCAAAACCTCAATATCTCAATGACTTAAAACAACAAACAGTTATTCCTTGCTCACAGTATCTTTGTTGTGAATTGGTTAGTAGCTCTGTTCCCATGTCATCGTTGTCCTCACTCCAGGACAGGCTAATAGATTACTCAAATATGCACATGGTAGAAAGGAAGGGAACTCTGTAGCTTTTTGCACTGGTATTAAATGTTCTGACCCAGACACATACCATTTCTGCTCATAAGATTTTGGCTAAAACTAGTTATATGGCCAAACCCAACTACAAAGATCTAAGAAGTTCAGTTCTATCATTGGCACTAATGACTACCTTAGACCTCATTATTCATTCATTTACTTCAAGTATTTAATTCTTATAATACTCTAATAATTTTTCTGGGCATTAGGGGTATATAGCAAAGAAGAAGCAAGATAAGGAATAAATTCCCATGAAGGTTATCTCTTAGTGTGATAGATCATTTAAAAAATGAAAGAATGAATAAACATAAATAACTAAACAAGAAATATCAAATATTAAGAACTATGCAAATAGTTATAAAAGGGTTATATCATAGAAGTAATTTATTGGTTACTTTAGATTGATAAGCAGTGAAAGTCTCTGAGGAGGTAACATTTGAAATGAGATCTGCATAGCCATTAAGAACTGGTCACATGAAGGTTGGGGGGAAATGCTCAGAATAGGAACGGTGTTCTGAAGCAGGGCGATGATTTCAAGGTAGAAACACATTTGCTATGTTCAAGCAGAAGGAAGATACATGTGGAAGAAATCTGATTGTTGGGGAGAAGAGTGTACTGGACAAGTGATAGAGGAAAGCCAGAGAAGCATCTTGCATTTTGCTGTGTTTAGTGAGAAGCTGATGGGTAGAACATTGGAATAGGATAAACTGGTTTGCAGTTCTAAAAGATTCCATTGGGTGTTGTGTAGAAATGGAGTACGATGGGGCAAGATGGGAAGCAGAGAGTAGATAGGTTTGAAATATCCTTACTGGAAGGTCTGCAGATTTCCCCCGTAAATTAAATGGGGTATAGAAATAAAGATAGATCAGGAATGGTTCCCCATGACTTTTGGCATGAACATCTATTTAAGTAGTACATTAATACTAAAATGGGGGAATTTGGGAAGAGAAGCAGATTTGTGAGAATTTAAGGTAGAAATAAGCTGTTCTGTTGTGATAATGCCACTTTTTTTACTCTTAGTAGACATCCACTAAGACATAAAAATGGTAGTTAGATAACTGAGTTTTGAGACTAGTCTAGGTTTAGAGATATATATATATAGAACAACTTGTTAACCTGATGATATTTAAAACCATGGTACTGGATGAAATAATCTATTTAGAGTGTATAGATAGGGAAGTGAGGCCCAGGTCATTCCAACATTTAGAACAGGCTAAGGAGAAGAAATAAGCAAGAGATTGTGATAGAGTGACCAGTGAGTAGAAAAAGAATCCCTCATTGAAGCTAGGAGGAGAAATGTTTCAAGAAACAATTTTTTGTATTAAATGTTTTTGAGAGATCAAGTGAAATAAGAACAGACAAGTGTCCACTGGGTTTGGTGGTTTGGAGGCCATCACTTACCTTATCAAGGGCAGTCTCTGTGGAAGGTAGAAGGAGACATCTGACTGGAGTGAATTGAGGAGAGGCTGCAATGTGAAAAGGCAAAGGCAGAACTTTCACTATGAAGAGCATAAAAATGGGGTGTTAATTAGAGGGGGATGTAGAGTTATTGAAAGGATTTTGTCTTTTTTACAATAAGAGATGATAGACGTAAGTCAGATGAGTGAGAAGTGAGGGAGAGAGATTAGGAAAGAGGAGATAGGAGGCATATGATGGTGCAGAGAAAGAATAGCTCTGGAACAAAGATCTTGAAAAGAAGGGGTGTCTGGAATCCAGAATATAAGTGGCTTCCAGCGGGGACAGTTGATTTATAATTACAGAAAGGAAGGGGGAGTATCTGTGCAAATGGATGTTTATTGTTAGGTCTGTGGAGGGAAGAGGAGTAAATACTGGTGGCATTGATTCTTTTAAAATTTTAAGAATGAGGTAAGGTCATCAGTGAAGGAGGAACAATGGTTTTAGGAGAGAGTTCAAGGTGTGAGACAGTCAATTTGGAAAGTGGTAAAAAGAAAGAAAATATGGAAATATTGCTGTGTTGATGGAATAGTCATTTTATATGTGTTCATACATGCGTAGTGAGATTGGTTAGTCAGCCTGATGTTAAATTATTCTCCAGCAAGTTTCAGTTGTTTGGCTGCAAGTTTGAGGTGGAAGGTAGGTAAGTTTAACCAGAGCTGGGGATTGGTCAGAAAAATGGAGGGAGAGATATGTGAAAGAAATAATTGTTTGTAACAGAGTAATTATAATGATAAATAATGAGCTCTAAATTTGGTTCACAGGAAAGTGAGGACATGACAGGTTAGAGGGGATCGCTTAATGGTGAAAAAGTGGTATGGTGCTGGATTAAAAATCTTACACTTTGGGGGTAGACAGGGATATAAATAATTAACTATAAAACAATGTGATATATTCTATCTTCAGGCAAGTTTAGACTCCTATGGGAGTAATTAATTCTGTCTGGGGGCAAGGGCTGGGGAGTATATCTAGGACATACTCACTTCTCTCTAAGAATTATGCCAAATCTTGGGAGTAGAGGTGCTTCTTTTACTACCTAAGCTGTAAATAACCTTTACAATTTAGAGAGCCAGTCACAGGCTGTGTTGAGAACATAAGCGTATTTTTCTACAACCCTCCTTTATGCTTGAAACAGAGATATCAATCAGGAAGCCATTAGTGTAATCTGGGCACATGGAAATGCACTAAACCTTAGCAGACTGTCGAGTGACAACTGAAATGAAGAAATAATGCCCTATTGAACATTAGATCTAGGGGACAAGAAAAAAAGAGGGAAGCATTAGAGATATAGTTTGGAAGACTGGAAGAAACAGCAATACTGATGTTAAGAAAGAGCCTATCTGGCAGAAAAATGGTTGGCACTGGGAATGAGAGATCTGAGGTGGTTATAAAGCATATTTGAAATCAGGTGGAAATACAGAGTTGGTGTGCATGGACTAGAAACAAAAACCGGGAACCACCCGCATGGAACTGCAGCTCTTCCCTGAGTCTCCGCTCTTTCGGCCTACCCTGTTATTTTGGTCTGGTCGAGTCTCTGCAATCACGACAGGCAATTTGTTAAAAGAAATTTCCATATATGTCTATCTCTTTCTATTCATTTGGATCTGTTTCTCTGGGGAACCTTAATTGATTAACTAGCCAAACCAAAAAGATTTATTACAGAGTGTTTGATAGAATAAAGAAGATCAAGGGAGCAAATTTTGAATACGGTACAGCCAGAAACAATGAAGTCAGCAAAACTTCCAATTGTATGGTATTTGTTTTTCTATGTTTGACTTATTTAACTTAGCATAATGAGACAAATGCCATATGATTTTATTTGCATGTAGAATCTAAAGAATAAAATCAGCAAATGAAATAGAAACAGACACATAGATATAGAGAACAGACTGACCGTTGACAGAAGGGAGGGGGTTGGGGGTGCTGAGTAAAAATGGGTGAAGGGATTAAGAAATAAGAATTGGTAGTCACAGAGATGTAAATTACAGCATAGGGAATATTTTTAATAGTATCGTAATAACTACATTTGGGGCCAGGTGGATACTTGAGTGATCAGGGAGATCACTCTGTGAAGTACACGCTTGTCTAAGCCCTATGCTGCACATCGAAACCAATATCGAATAGTACTGAATGTAAACTGTAATTGAAAAGAAAAGCCCTCCCAAGTGTATACCCACAAATTCCTAACTGTAGAGGAATCTGAAAATGTAGTTTTAAGTTTTCCAGTGTTAACTGTATAGAAATGTATGCTCTAAAGCAGTAATTTTCAATCTTTTTCATCATTAATAAAATGCTGCAACACACACACAAAAAGTGTTATGTTTTTTGCCTGACAAAAAAATAGATATAATTTTGATCCATTCACATCAGATGACTGTTGTGTTGGCTGCTGTTGTTTATTTTTTATTATTATTTATTTATTTTAGAGAGAGGGGAAGGGAGGGAGACAGAGAGAGAGAGAAACAGCAACGTATGGTTGCCTCTCACATGGCCCTCACTGGGGACCCGGCCTGCAACCTAGGCATGTGCCCTGACTGGGAATCAAACCAGGACCCTCTGGTTCCCAGCCCGCGCTCAATCCACTGAGCTACGCCAGCCAGGGCCGCTGTTGTTTTTTATATTTGACAATCTAAGGGAAAAGAGGTCAGTGCCCCTGACTAAATAGTGAGGCATTGCATGTTTTAAAGCTTATTTTGGCACACCAGCTGAAAACGGCCACTCTCAGGAGAGTGCAGTGCAGTTGAGTGAACCACTCCGCACTGCCTGCAGCAGCTGGCACGTGTCAAAGACACTAGTGTTGTGCCTGACACTAGCAGAAGTCCATGTGTGACTATGGATTCAAAAACTTCTTGAGAATACAGGTCATGTATTATTCTCCTTTGTCCTAAATTCTGGTGTTCAGGTTGCATATTATCTGATGAACCACCTTCGTTTTTGCCCAAGTTCCTCCTATCTTCTTGGTGACACACTGCTGTAATCATTTAAAAATTTAATTTCTCCCAGGACCAAGTTCCCATTTATTCCTGAAACCATATTTACTTGCAGTTGAAGTAGTAGGCCCCATTGTTTTTATGACAATGCCTGCAGTGAATATTAGATTTATTTATGTATTTATTTACTTTGTGTCAATTGATTTAAAGTGTGGAAATAGACTGATGTAGGATTTTTCACAGCACTCTAAATCAAAGAGACCAATATTGCTAAACTTGGTAATTACAAAAGGATAAAAGGAAATAAAGGTATTTGATTGCCAGCAAAGTTAACTAAGTTTAAGGGCAGAGAGTATGAGTTTTGTTGTCAAGTTGTAAGTCAATTAAAAATGTCTTGATTTTTTTTTTCATGGAGAAACTGGTATTTTCTGTGTTAATACCTCTTACTGTTTCTGTTGATCTGATGAAAATGATAGGGCTGGGTCAGAGAGAGCTAGAGATAGACATATTAATAGCTAACAGCTAACATAATGGAGTCGTCTACTGCCTGCTGAGATGCTGAGCTAAATGTTTTAAGTGTAATTGATTTAATTCTTACATCAGCTCTACAATGTAGATAAAGCCTTTTTAATTTACAAATGAGTAAACTGAAGCACTTGCTGGAGAAGAAAACTTCCAGGGACATAAAAGGGGCCAAACAGGATTGGAACACAGACATCAGGCTCCAGGGTTGGACCACCTATCCATAATATTTTGGTCATTATTTCTGAGTAAACAACATTATTATTGAAGGGAATTTAGTTTTGGTTGCCATATATCTTTGCTATGATTGGAAAAAGAAATAAGAAGTAGTGGAATATGGCTTCTAAAGATTTCTGTTCACTATCCACACATGAAAGTTGCTCACCTAATTATTTTTTTGCCATTCCCTTAATTTATTCTAACTGTTTACATTTTATCTATGAAAATATGAACATAATATACAAGCACGTGGTCCTAGACAAGGAGCATCACCTGACTTCACCTGGCCCTGACATGAGACAGTGGGTGTGTACGCTCTGATGGATGAAGTTGCAGGGTCTGTGAGTAGCAATAACGTTTGGAGGTAAACTCCAGAAACTTGGCAGAGAAAGCAAGAGGAGTAGTACATGATATATTGGGGTATATTCATATGCGTATCAAGTGAAGTAAAGGTTGGGGAGAGAGAAGTGGACCCCTTGAATGGCATAGCAGAATGCTTCCATCAGGCGATTGTGGGAACTCTCTCAATGGCAAAGACCCTCATCTAAAACTAATTTGATCTTGGAGGGACTTTAAAAATTATTTGGGTCTTATTAGAATTACATGAATATATATTTTTAAGAAAAAATACTCAGGATAAACTGAAGTCTGAATCTAAATTTTCATAAGTATTAAATGCATATCATATACCCAGCCTTGTGTTAAGTACTATGGAATGTATAAAAGACATATGAAGTCTTTGCAATGATTATAAACTGGAACAAAATTATACCATGAAATGTATTATTTTCTTTTCCTCTTAAAGAGTCATATGAGGGAGGACCCAATAAACCCCTAAATTATTTTCTGGAGGGCGGGTTCCTTGTAGTACTTCCCCCACTAGGTTAGTGCTCTAGGAACCCATCTGTATCAGCGCACTAGCTGGCATCATTGTGAGAGGTGCATTCAGCTTCAGTGAATTTATTTTGAAGACTCTTTCAACAAGTTTGCCCGTTTCATAATAGGTGATTTAAGAGCATACCTACCAACAATGAGAGCATACCTGCCCACGCTGCACTATGTTCAGCAGTTTTTGACCCTAAACTGCATGACCCCTATGCCCCACCCTCCCTATTCACCGGATCTAGCCCCAAGCGACTTTTTTTGTTGTTTCTCCAGGTGAAAAAAGTCTTCAAAGGGAAACTTTTGCCAACTGGGAAGAAGTGAAACAAAAAATGGCAAAAGCATTAAAAGACATCAAAATGGATGAGTTAAAAAACTGTTTTGAGCAGTGGAAAAAACTTCCTGACAGGTGTATTGCATAGAATGGAGAGTACTTTGAAGACGACTGAAGTTCGAAGATGTAAGAGTAAATAAGCAATTTTTATAAATAAATTTTTGGTTCCCTCCTCATATATTTTCAGCTCCAATAGTGTTGGATTTCAAGATTAAAGTTGGTATGATTAAAAATGAGAAGAAATGCCATTTAGTTGTTCCCCACGCTCTTTGTCCTGAGAGATTAATTATCTGTCATTTTCTTTGAGAAGGCTACCTTCTTTTAATGATCCTAATGAAGTAGCTTAACAAGGAGGATGGCAAAAACCTTCCATGATGGCATGACATATTCTCTTTCTGTAAATTATATGTTGTTTGAATTAGTCGGGCATTCTTTGTGTTTTCTGAAAAGATGCATGAGAATGAGGAAGAACAGCAATTCAAAACCATGAATCCACTGCTTTTAATATTACATGTAACCTGGAAATTGAAGCTCTGGAAGTACACTATAAAGACAGAAAATTCAATGTACAATATGAAAGGAAATAAAATTAATTTCCAGAAGGAAGTTCTCACCATTTAATTGGCTTGCAGGAATGGACCCAGATAATATATAGGTGTGCTGAACGACATATTGGGTGTTTGCCAATTCATGAAGCTGAATTTTCTTTCCTCTGGGAGTAAAGTCTTTTGTGTATAGGCTTTTATTCTTTTTAGAGTTCATATCCCTGTTTTATCTGCTATCTGTGCTTCAGCAGGAAGTCTGTTAATTTCGGAATATGTACAATGATAACATTGTGAGGGAGATGGTACAAAGGAAGGGTAATTGAAGTGAAATTTTACACTTAAAAAATAATGGAATATTGAAGTTCACCTAGGAAGGTTCCATATGTTCAGTGTTATAATATTGAACTCCTGCATAGTTCTTTAAAATGTATCCAATGTATACTCCCAGGAAACACAGCAGGAGAGAATTGATTTGCCCCCGTTTCAACTATGGGGAAACTTGGGTAAAGAGGTCAGGCAATTGCCCAAGAGTTAAATAGAATGAGTCTAAATACTTTGGAACTTCTGGCTTACTGTTATCAATCCAACTGTGTTTACCTATATGTATATTATGATTCTTTGACTCTAGCAGTTATGTGCACCCTGAAGTAGCACACATTTTATTCTCAGAAGGGCTGCTGCTCAGAGCGAGCCTAGTGAAACTCACAGGGGTTGGCATTCTGAATGGTTACCCCAGAAAGATGAGCAAATATAAGGAATGTTATGTCGGTATGAAAATGAGTGGGAGCCAGATGCTCTTTCCAGAAGTTAATTCTTCATCTGTCTTTCTGAGTCCCCACCTCTGTTTTCATTGCCTCTCCACTCTTTCTAGTCATCCTCAGGAACTCCAGGTCCTCAGGCGGAACCTATTTAATATTAAGGGCTTCTTCCTGAAGTGTTTAACTCTTAGCTCTAAAATCCTAGGTGGGTTTTAACACCTCTCAAAACACATCCTTCTGAAGACTGCTTTGATATGTAAAGTTTGAAAATACTTTCTTGATATAGAAAATTTTCAGTTAGTCCTTTCCCCTTATTTATTCAATAATTTCTGAAGAAAAGTACCCTCATAATAAAAAGCATGACACTCCATGGGAACACTATTAACAAATACATTGGAACAACAGGTATAAACCAGGATCGTCTGCTGCAAACCGAGGCAAATGTTTGCCTTGCCAGATATCATACGGATCCTTTCCCTGCATCCACGCAGAGTTGGCAACCACTATCAAATACCTAGGTGATTTCATCTTCCCTTTTAGTGTTTGTATTTAAGCCCGTTGGTTATCAAATGTGTTTATGTAAGTGTCCCACCCTGATAAGTCCATATCTATTAAAATTTCCTGAAGAACATGGCAATATTCTTAGTCTATGACTTAAGAGACATTGTAACACAGTGAATAAGATAATGAGTGTTGGTGTGAGACTTGAATTTCAATGTTAGTTTCTCTCCTTACAGTTATGAAAATTCAGTGTATTGGATTTTTTAAAATCTTCACCCAAGGACATGTTTATTGATTTTAGAGAGTGGGGAAGGAGGAGAGAGGGAGAGAGAGAGAAAGAAAGAGAAACATCAATGTGAGAAACTTCAGTTGATTTCTTCATACATGCCCTGACCGGGGACCAAACCAGCAACCTAGTCATGTGCCCTGATATGAAATGGAACCTGCAACCGTTCAGTTTTGGGGATGATGCTCCAACCAACTGAGACACACCAGCCTATTAGATTTTATGAATGTCAGTTTTCTCTCCCATTAAATAGGGGTGATATTAATGATGCCTGACTCAGAGAGTTGCCATATGAATTAAATGAGATAAAGTAGGAAAAGTTCTTAGCAGAGTGTCTGGTGTATAATCAGTGGCCCAAAAATGTTAATGCTGGGAAGGGTAATGACCATGGGACCTGAGTGTCCCTTACTTGTTTTTACTTAGTGTATCCCGAATGCAAGGTCCTGACTGTTCTTTACCTGGGCCATTTTGTAGTGGTGGTTTGTAGTGAATAACCTGGCCAGAGCAGAGGAGAATATTTTCCTTCAGGTGAAAGAGCAGGCTTGCTTACTGCTTGCTCTAAGATGTGAGGGTTCTTGAGTGTTCCTCAGCTACAGTGCAAACCTAACCTGTACGTGCAGCATGGCAGTGGCCATGGACTTGGGGTTGAGGGGAGCCAAAGCAAACGTACTGATGTTCATGCCACCTTCTGTGCTTCTGTCTCTGACTCAGGAGTCCTGCATCTTCTCCAGTGTCCTCGAAACAGTAAAAGTCTAGCTTATTAGCTTGCAAAGAAAGTGAAATCAAATCTTAGACTCAATAGTTGTGGCAACAAGGATAGGATACTGAAAGACATATGGATTTCTGGTAGAGGAAAGACAAATCCCAAAGGTTGGCTTCAGTGAAATGAAGGACTCTCTGGGATTCCATAACAGGTGCTCTTGCCCAAGTCAAGGGCAAGCATGTGAGGGCAGAGTAAGGATCTCCTCTTGTCCTTTGTGTTAATGAGGCAGGTGGTGAGAGGTATGGTTGAAACGAACTGCCTAAAATGTGCCCTGGTGATTGCTCACTCTCCTCCAGGGCAGAAAAGGGAAGTGTGTTACCACAACAATGGGTGGTAAGCCCACAGCTCCAGCTGAAAGGCCAAGTGGCTGTGGTTATGGGGCTGAGGAATCTACAGAATTGGAATTAATTGTGTCAGCAATGATGATTTTGCTATTTGACAGAGACCATGGTTGAACCAAAAATATTGGAAGTTTGTTTTATTGAACTGTGACTGAGTTGCTGCTTGAAACATAAAATTAATGGCAAACTCTTTCTAATAGTGCAGAGCCAGCAGTGCCTGTGTACCTGCTGTAGTGCCACTTAGCTGGCACTGAAGACAAAGCACTGGGTGTGAAGTGGCCAAAGGAGCTGAGGGCTGTGAGATCTGGAGCCACAGTGGCATGGGTGGGGGCAAAAAAGGCCCTTAAGTCCAGGCATTCTGGTGCTGGGAGATGCGCCGGGAAGAAAGCACTGCTGCACTTGGACTCCCACTCTCCAGGAAGGAGTCGTGGGAGGAAAAACATCTCCCAGCCACTCCACTGTCTCCTGGAAGCTATTTCTGTGGCCCCTAACCCATGTACTCATTTAGTGGTTGGTTTATGTTCCATTAGGGGAAAATGGTGCTTGATTTTAACTAGGGGTTTTAATGGGGCTCACAGTCACCAAGGGGCATTGGAGTGATATTGTTAGTGGAATCTACTACAGTAACTCAGAATACTGTTTTTTGTGGCTCATACATCTGAATGTATAATGTTACAGTGTGTTAGATGCCTGAATTTCCCAGTCTTATCAGTGCCAGAGGGGATTTTCTTACTCTGGGAATGTTTCATATGCTGTCTCCTCCACATGCTCTACCAGAGACAATAAAAAAAAAATCCCAGGAGGAAAAAGGAAAATCCCAATTTTTAAAGATACAAAGATGGCAGGAATATTCAGAGAGGCAATTTTCCAGTGAAACAGTGCCTTCTGCCTGATAAACCACCCCATTTGAAATGCTAACACTAAGCTCTTACTGAAACTGAATGCCTTACTCATGGAGCCCGTGTGACTTTCAGCTTGACTTTCTTATTTCTTGGTGAGTCAACTTGAACCTATGACTAACAAGGTGGGTAGGACCTGATATGCCTCATTAGTCAAGTAGAAATGGCATGTTCATTAGTGCAGCTAAGCTGGCCATAATGTCATTTCATTACATGAAAAAGTAAATTTTGTCTCCTTTGAGAAAATGATCTTTCACTCCACTGCCCGAAGTAAAGCAGCAAGAACAATGGTGCCCTAGATTCACAGAGGTTCCCCTAAATAACTGGGCCTGGTGCACTGGTAGTTCAGTTAGATTTTAGTTAGGTTGGCACCTGATGGTATCCATTGGGTTGCTGCCACTGTTCAGCCTCAAGGTCAATTATGTGAGACCAAAAGCCAACATGGTCAATCTTCTTGGTGGGCAAACTCAAGGCAGTCCTCATAGCCCTGGTGAATCCTCCCCTGATGAATCCTGTTACACTTTTATTGTCTCCTGGGCTGTTCTCAGTGGCCTAGACATCTGGTCTACCACTTGGAAGCTCTCAGAATGGCAAATTAAAGATGTACTCTTAAGGGCCTGATAATGGCTCATTTTCTGAATAAAGCAAACAGTATCGAGTATATGATAAACCCTATACCACCCAGGTCACTGCCATTACCACCTGGATTCATCATCACACCAGACATGGAAACACAGATGTAATCATAGACTGGGCACGCAGACTAGATTTCAGCTGCAAGTTACCACTGTTTGTTAGACTTGTGATTCCAGCCATGTTCACCCATTTGTCTGGCAGAAAAGGAAGCCACATTGCTTAAGGCATCGGCCCCGACAAACTGAATACATCAGCCTTTGACTCCCTCTCAGGGCTACTGCTGGTATCTTATCACTGTTGGAACTTTTCCAGATTACATTTAAAACTTTTTCAGAGTACTATTCCTGTCTGATCAGCCAACTCTGGACACATCACTATGGGCCTTTAAATTAAAATTATGCCATGTTTTCAGCCTTCCAGTCCATCAGGAGTTAAAATTTAGCCACTTTTGTCACAAAAGTTATTCCAAAATGGGTCAATTATTAAAGTAGTTGACGGACATTCCACATTCCCTACCATTTGGTCACTGGTCTAAAATGGAGATAGTTGCTTTCTCAGCACCATCAAAAGAATATTTAAAACATGTTTATCCAGGCCTTATTTTCTATAAGCAAGTGTTAAAATCAATGAAAACTGCTTCTATTTTTGCCACCCTACTTGTATTTTTTATAAGTTAATGATTGGGTGTTACTCACACTGAAGAGAATCATCTATGAACATCAGAGCTTACTTTTTCTAAACTACAGATTTAATGACTGTGAAGTGAGATATTGAAGCTTGGAAAAGCTAATCTGTTATTGTTTACTCAAAATTAGTGGAAAAGAATTCAGCCAAGTAGCAGGTTCACATGCCTTAATTTAAGATGTTTAAGATGCTCTGTTTAAGATTTACATTTCCTAAACATACAAATCTTAACTTTTAGATGTCCTTAGGCACAGATAAAATTATACTAAAGTGAGGATTAAATAATACCTGAGATTTGAATTTGGCATGCATTTTTTAAAGAATTCTGCTTTTCAAAAGGAATTGTTCTTCCTGTAGCTAAGATTGACCAGTTTCATGCATGCCTTTGAAATAAAGATAAGGTCACCAAAGACCTGGAAAATACCTGAGGTGCTACCTCATTGTTGCCCAGGCTGTGTGGTCTCGCTTTCCGGCTGTTCACCACCTACTGGTCATCAATTACAGTCAATCAGCAGAGAGCAGGAGCAGTAGCCAACCAGAGATAGGATACAGTTTAAACTGCCAACACGTGAGCGCTCATAAAAGGCAAAGCCCTGAAAAAATACATATTTTTCCTCTCTATATTTTGTGATTTATTGTTTTCATCAGAAATATCACCTAAAGGCTATGGTTCAATGATGGAGACAGATTTTATTATTATTATTTTTTGAAAATACATAAGTAAAAAAATTGTTTGATTCAGAAACATGGTTCAGCTCTACTATCTCCAAAATATTCTGTATGTAAACCAAGTGATGATAACGGCTTGCCTTGCCCCTCAAAGGGTCAAAATATTTTATATTTCAAGGCATGTCAGTTTCCCCATAGAATTCTAATATGGATTTTCAAACACTTTGCTCATGCCAACAGAAATAAATATATTTTATATCGAGGCCTAGTGCACACATACATGTATTTCAGCTAAAGCAAAATGTTGACAAAACAATAGATACACTCATTATATTTATTTATTTTTTCATTTTATTGAGGTATATAACTCCTACAGTAAAACACACAAATCCTGTGTGCAACTTGATAACTTTGTACATGGGGATGTATAATGTTCTCGATGTTACCATAGCCTCGATTGAGGCATAGTCCATTTCTAGGCCCCAAGAAGGCTCCCTTATGTCTCCTTACACAAAACTCCACAAAGAGGTAACTGACATCCGGAGCTTTAGCAACATAGAATAGTTTTGCCTATTTTTAAATTTCATTTGAATGGATACCTGGCTTCTTTCAGTAAACATTGTGTCACTGCTGCCTACTTTTATTTTAAAATTTCATATAAACTATATAGAAACTATTTATAGATATAAATATTATGTATGATATTTAAATTATATACACTAGATATAAAATATATAATTATTATGCAAATCAGATAATATTTATATATTTATTAATTATATATTTTAAAATTCTGTATTCATACATAAACTATATATATGTTTTTGCCAAAGTATAATTCACATACCACAAAACATACCATTTAAAGTGTACAACTCCCTGGGTTTTGTAGGAGTTCTCGTGTTTCGGGGCATGTGACTTGCTGCTGTGCAGACACCCAAGGTAAGCCAGAGGAGAGAGTTTAGGGCCTTCTCAGCTCTCTCCTGAGAATGTGCCTGGCCTGGAACACACATGCATTTCTCTGTGCATGTAGCCTCCTTGATCCCTAGAAATGTATCCAAACTTTCCAGAGCTTCCAATGGACATTACTTCTCAACTTAAAAAAAAAAAATCTCTTGTTAGCCTATTATTTGTACCAATTTTTATCTACTGGATCAGGATCTTTGATGTTTAACAATTCCCTCTGATTGTTTTTAACATGTTCCTGGGGAAAAGGCTGTTTTTAATAAGCAAACTCCAATTACGTAACCAACAACTAGCCTTGTGAGTGGATTCTTCCAGGGAACTACCGAAGAAGTCAAATAATGACAGTGCTCCGGGAGTGCGGTTGGAAAGAGCCCATCTCCCTTGGGTCCTGCCAGCAGAGTGGTGGACAGTCTGCTGGAATCGCTGTGGCTGTGGCTGCTGGTTTGCAAGTCTACTGCAGGAGCTGGGCAAAAGGATAGGAAATAGGGAAAGGTAAACTGCCACACAGTGACCTATTTTTACCAAGATTCAGCTGCCCTCTAGGTTTGCTGAAAGGCTTTGTTTAATTTCAAGAGTTCTGAAAAAGTTGATTCAGCAATTTCTACCCCCCTTTTCCTGCTTTCACTGTGTTCTCTGACATCACCTCTACAATCATTATTTTATTATTTTGCATGCTGTTATTTTTAGTCTTTTAAAACAATAGTTACCACTCATTAAATTGTTTCATGACCTACTCATAGATTGCATTCCACGAATTTTTTTAAAAATGGATTCTAATTATGTAAGGGCATTTATATAGTTTTAGCATCAAGAAGCACCTAATCTTACAGAGTAAAAGAATGAATGCGATAGCTATAGACAGCGCTGGAGATAGTGCACTAGTGTACAGAGAAGTGAAACAACAGTATATTGGATACTGTACAATAAAACTTAAGCTCTCAACCTATATATTTGCCCCAGTTATTGTAAAGCAGTAAGCAAAAATAATTGGACTCAAATGATCTATATAAGCTACCTCAAGTCTCTACTTCAATTTTGTACATAGCTACTGTTATGGGTTGAATTGTGTCACCCTTCACCTCCCTCCCCCAATTTATATGTTTAAGTCCTAACCCCCAGTACCTTAGAATGCAACAGCATTTAGAGATAGGGTCTTGAGAGGAATAACTGAGGCAAAAATGAGTACATGGTATATGACTGGTGTGTTTTTAATAAGAGGAGATTTGGACATACACAACATGCAGAGAAAAGATCACGTGAAGACAGAGAGAAGGCGGCAATTTGAAGTCCAAGGAGAGAGGCTCAGAAGAAACCAAACCTGCTGACATCTTTTTCTTGGACTTCTGGTTTCCAGAACTGTGAAAGAGTCCATTTCTGTTGTTTAACTACATAGTCTGTGATATTTGTTATCTCAATCTTAAACTTTTATCCAGCTAGCCATAGATAGATAATTTGCCAGTGTCTCTTTTCATTTATATTTCCCGTTTAATCAAAGTAACATTGTCTTCAACAAAGTATTATATGTGAGAGGCATAAATCCCTAAACCCTACCCTACTGCCCATAAAACTATTTTGGCATATATTTTGAAGATAATTACTGCAGTTTTAAATGATTCTTTTACTTTCACTAGAGTTCCCTTGTGGGTTTTTGAGTATTTTTCAAATCCTAAGAAAAATGGTATGATCACAAGATCAGCGGAGATGAACTTGTCCTTCCAGTGTTTTTCCCTATCCTGAGACACAGCATCCGCATTTTTTTTTTTTTTTTAATTATATTGGCTACAAGTTTCCCTATGGAAGCTGACCATTGTAGAGGTGTAATCCGATTTTCTCTGCTTGATCCGTACTTTTGGGTTGCTGAACCTTAGTGCCTCAGATGCTAAGCTGAATTGAATGTCCAAAGAGGGGGTCATTTTCCTAGTTTGATCTGCTCAGGCGGTTTTAACCCTATTTCAGTAGTGAGGCTGCTCATTTGGCTCCAAACCATTGTTAAGGAAAAACAGGTAAGTGGATGTTTACTCACCTTTTACTGTGACATACAATCTGCCAGGTTACTCCAATTATTTAAGTATGAATGCTGAATGGCTTCAAGGTTTTAAGGTTTATAAATCTTAACCACAGTGTAAATAAGTGCATCTTTTCACAACTTTTACCAGTTAAATATCACTTATGTGCAAATTGTTTTAAGCAAAAATATTTGAAAGAGGAAAACTTTCAAACAACATTTTTATCCTTTATAAGTGGTTCTTCAGCTAATTGTTTAGGATATTTTGGTAGGAAGGGCAAATTGTTTTCCTGTTGCATAAAGCTGATTCTTCCCCCCTTCATGCCATCTTGATTTATGGGTTTTTTCTTCCTTAATAGCTCAGACAAGTTATGTGCAGTGGATGTAAACAGTTGGCAGTGTTTAAAGGGCATCATTTCTACATGTGTCCAGACACTCTGGAAATGAACTACATCAAGAAATTGGAAACAAGCTTGTCAGCAAACTACTAAGCTTTTATTAAACACTCTAAAACTTTATGTACTTATTTATAACATTTGCACTGAGCATGTATGAGCTGCTGGATGAGGAAATGACATTTACTCTTGAGGTTGGCTCTGACTCTTTACACCAAAGAGATAAATGACTTGGTTTGAAATATCTCCTATATAAATAAATTTGATTAGAAAACAGTTTAAGAGGTAATATAAATGAACCAGTAATAAATAAATTCCTTTGTAAAATAACATCTGGTACTTGGGTGTTTTTTTTTTTTTATTACCACAGCAACAATTGTAGATAATATAGATGGAACAGAGTTTCAAATGGTTTCATCCTGATATTGAAAAAGAGTAGAATAATGGCTTTAATGACTCATTAAGAATTGAAAAATTAAGGAAAAGCATATGGATACTCTGTTATATTTAAGAGAACTTCTATAAGAAACTTTACATCATTTTGCTTATTTATTTTTTGATTTCACTTTTATCAGGAAGGCCCAGAAGACTGCATTCCCTTTTTCACCCCCTAGGCAGTGAGACATCCCTGATGGCTGCTTCCATCACACGGAAATTAGCTCAAGAGGGGAAGTAAGCTCCTGCCGTGCTGCGAAGCTTCACAATTGCCAAACATCAAATTCTAAGGATTCATAGAATTGTGACTCATGTTTAGAAGCAGTGAGCTGAGTGGTAATCTGGGCCTCTATCCCTGTCTAAGCCGGGAATACTTCAGCAGAGTTTGAGCAGCCATGGGGACCCTGCCTAATATCATGGATATGGTCTCAATCTATGTTGACCAGTTGTATGCCCTTGGAAAAATAAAAAGACACAAGAAAATCTAAATTTGAAAAATAATTCTAAAATGAATGTCTAAACCCTCAAATAATGTAACATTAGGTTTCTTGAAATGATGAGACTAAGTGAATTTTAGAACTGCAACTTGATTCAGATTGAACTTAATTCAATAGCATGCTGAACATTGAAGAGAGTACCAAAGAAGTGGCAGACAGTGGTGAGGAGTTTCACTTTAATAACAGGGGAAAGACCTGCAACCTTAGCAATCTTGAGTGTAAGATAAAGTATAAGACTGCATGGAGTAGACTGGTAAAGTCAATTTCATTTAAGAGTGCTCAGTTTATATATCTGATGAGTCAGTTGGTCCAAAAAAGTTTGGGATCCCTTTATGTTTTTGCATTTTTACAATTTACTAAATATATGCACTGCAGATATTAATAAAAAGAAGAGGTAGTAATCAATTTAAAAAAATTGCTTACTTAATTTTAAGATGGAAGAAGTTCTCAATTTGGATTTTAAGATAGTACAATATATGGGCTGTTATCAGAGAGAATATTTAGTTGGAGAGAACAACAGAAGAAAAGTGAGCAGATAGAAGTGATGCTGCGTGTACGTGGGGAGAGTTGAGTGTCGAGGATACGGCTGTGATTAAATGGAGCAATAATGTGTTTCTAGATACTGGGGAGGATTGAATCCCAAGCCAAGGAATTTGGATTGAGTCCTATAGGAAGTCAAGTCCCATGGCAGGAATTTTAGCAGAAAAGGGAAGTTGCAAAGAGGCATTCTGGAAAATTATCTGGCTCTCTGCTTTATTTCTCTGGTTTCACCTCTCACTATGCTCCCATCTCACTCGATGTTCCAGCCATTTTGAGCTGGTGTGATCTCTTTAGTTTCAGGCCTCTTGCACAACTGGTCTCTTTTTCCTAGATGCCCTTCCCATTCCCATTGCTTGGTTAATTCTTATTTATTCTTTCTTCATTATTCACTATTCTTACATATCCTGCTTCTTCAGTATTTCATTTCTCAATGTAAATGTGACTCCCTTCAGCAACTTTCCCCTAACCACTCCCTCACCTTTCCCACAAATTTAAGCTACTCATTAGGGTACTCTCATAGCTTGCTGTACCTTGCCATCAAAGTATTTATCTATGGATGATTCTTGTCCATTGACTTGTCTGCATCTCTGTTAAACTCCAGTCTCTTGCAGATGTTAATCTGTGAAACAGGGATCACAATATCTGCTTTGCATGGTGGTCATAATGATTTATATGGTGGTCATTCCAGGTTATGCACCTGGAATGTAGCAGCTGCTTAATAAATGGTAGTTATTACTGCGGCAATCACTACTACTATGATTTACTATTCTGTTCAGTTAAATAGAGAGACTGCCCTGTACCAGGAAATAGTGTAAGAACATTTAGAAACAGAAGGCAGAGAATGAGGAATACAGAAATTAACTGAAATAACTGAAAAGGTTGGCTCTGGCTTCTTAAACTGCATTTTAGATATACCTCATTACCAGTTGCTAGAATTCAGTGCATCAGAAACCTTATCTCCACTGAGATGCATCATCGGGGTCTCACTCTCATGTTAATGCCTGTCCCACCCTCTTTGGAAATAAGTCATTTCATATTCTCTGGCTCTGTAACCTGTCAGAGGGAATAATGGATGGAGGACTAAACAACCCACACACAATCACAAAGAACAAAGCTAAGGATAACACTACAGCAAGTGATTCAAAACAATCTTGTTCTCTTGGAAACCATTCCCTGCCTCCCACAAACCTGGCCTCTGTATCTTGGCACTGTTGGTCTACTGGCTGCTCTTTCTGCCAGCTCACTTTTGCTGGCATTGGCACACCATGCATCTGGCAGTCTTTGTCCCCACTACTGAGCTCCTCTTTGGAGCTGCCAGGCTTTGGTCAAAGGCTTCAGGGGGTACTTTGAAGCGCTTCCAAACATTTGGGCTTATGGTTGGGAGGTTGGCTTGTTACAATGTGTACTTAGTCCACTATTTTTTTCCTGACCTGATATATCCTAGCTGATTTATAATTGTATTTCGAAATAGGGGTAAAAAAAATGGGAAACATTCTTTGACCTGCCAACAAAGGGTCCTAACTTAACTTGGCATTTGTTCCTATGTCACCTATTTGTGTACATCCCCAAAGAAATAAGGTGGATAAATGTAAATATAAAATAGGTATAATTTTACCTAGAGATACTTCCTGAAATATTCAGGCAGAGATGATTAAAACCAAACAACAAAAACATTCTCTTGTACATGGAGTTCCCTACTTACAAGCTAGTTTACACATGTTGTTTTCCACAGGATCTTAGTTATTTGGAAAATAAACCAGCAACTATTCTTTATGAATAACACAATCTGCCTGATTCTCCACTGCTGGCTTGGGCCCCCATATAAACCTGTCAGGAGTGACAAGGAGAGAAAATTCTCTCATTGGTACTGCTCTTAGAATCTGACTCAGACAGAAAAAAATTTGAACTAGTAATCACTATAGTGCCCCGCTAACTCCTTTCCTATGCCCATTTTCTCTCTTTTGAGTCTAGGAGCCCAGTGCGCAGTGTGGTTCTCCCAAATCAGCAATGTCTGGAGGACAAGTGACATCAATGTTGCCAAGCCATCCTCCTGCCACACCCAAACAGTTACACAACAGGACAAGGTTCATGTTTATTAGGATTTTTTATCTCTACTCAAGAACATAGGCACCTTCCTCCCCCCACCCCTCCCCGAGTGATGCAGGCTTGGTCATTTGTGGCAACCTATTTATTCATCAACAAAATGTCTCTATGCTCGTTACAAATATTATCTGGTCAATTCTGAAAATACTTGAGATGGGCTTTTCTGTGAGCCTGCTTTATATGGGTTTTTCTATGAGACAAATCAATTTTCAGATATCCAGTTTCCTCATGAATCATAGATTAAATACGAGGTAAATTTCCAGTCTCTTTTTCTCACTTACAGTCTGGCCTGATTTTCACAGCAGGGGTGATGATTCACACACAATTTAGGCTGTTATAGGTGGTTGTTATTATTTTTTTAAACTGTACCAGTATGAGAGGACAATTTAATAAATGACTTTTATCAGATATTCTCTCTTGTCTGTTACCACGAGACCCTGCATATTTATTTATTGTCATATTTTTCATACATTTTGGTCTTGTAATTTTTTGGTATAAATAGAATTGCAAACTCCTTGAGACTAGTGACTTTGTTTTTTCATTATTTATTCCCACCATGCCTGACAGTGGTAGGTGCTTGATGAATTCTTGTTAAGTGAACAGATGAGATCCCAGACAGCATGAAGTCCCAAATAAGAGCCAAATGACATGAAACAAGTCCTCCCATATCAAAACAAAACAAAGTCACTCACAGTTCTCTTGTGTACTCCATTGTGTAAATGTTATTATAGAGTCTTTCTGTTTTAGGAATGACTACAACATCAGTTCCTGTTTTCAAAAAATTTTCTTATTACTCACATGAAGCAGCCCTAAAGTTCTCAGCAAACTATGCGTTATTTTTGTTTAACCCTCTAGAATCTTCTTGAAGATCCCTCCTTTTGGGGAAAAAAATGCTACTAGTCCTAAACTAAAGAGAAGATGAAAACCGGATGAAGTATAAAATAATGGATAGGATGGTTACCTCTAAGATTGGTTGTGATGGAAAAAGAAAAGGTTTAAATTTTCAGGAAGCTGACTTAATTGTATGTTTCAATAAGATTTAGCAGGTGACAAATGGCACCACTGCATCACAGTGTTGTATTAAGCTCCACTCACCCTTCCGTGTGACTGAGAACCCTCTGTGGAAAACAGGCCGCGTACAGAAATGTGCAGGCGGGTTTAAAGAACTGCATCTGGCCCAGGCCGAAATCTCTTTAACATCAATTAGCATATATTTGGGGCTAGAGCAGCAGATGTTATTTTGCATTTTGAGGAATCTGTTGTGAAATAGGCTGAAAACATGAAACTTACTGTAATGGTTGGGCTGTCAGTACCTGGCCAACTCAAATAGAACGTGAAAGCTCTGGTCGTCTTTCAGGTCAGCCCTTGCATCTCCAACAAGATGACTCTGTGGGAACATGTTGTTCTTGGCCTTCTGGGCTTTCAAACAAAATAAAATTGACAAAGCTTACTTCTATGTAAATGTGGGTAGGGCATGGAAACGTGGCTGGATTGTCTCATCATCATCTCTGAATGAATAAAAACTGAGTTCAGACAAAAATAACATACACATTGCCAGCACTACTTTGGTTTTCTTCTCTCATTCAGGAAATAAACTAAAAAGTGGCATCCTATTTCCCAGAAAGTTTTCCTTTGTTTGTGGAGCTGTGTGTGTGGGGGGTTCCAAAATGTTTTTTCACTGTGGGAGAGCTGTGAGATCAGTATTAAGGGAAAGAATCGCAACTCTGCCTGCTAATGTCACTGGCAAACCTTCACACGCTTCCACCTATGGCTGCTAGCAGTATGCCCAGAGGACTAGTGTCAGACTATAAAATACCTCACCTCCATTCCTAAAGAGGCACTATCAGGATACTTTTTCTCAAATTCATTATGCTTTATTTTGGCAAACAAGACTAAACTACCTGAAAAATGAAAAAAAAAATTGTTGACTAACACATAGTATGCTCAATTCTTCAAAATTTTCTTTTACTAAAGTCCTGTATTTATTATTTTTATTAAAAATGTTCAAGGTCTTTTCCCATATGTTATTAGTTAATTTTCCCAGTACTCCTCAGAATCGCTGTTACCCTCATTTTATAAATGAGGTCAGTGTAGACCAAAGATAGTAAGTGATTGTCTCAAGACCACACAGAAAACTGGTGGTAAAACCAGAATCATAACTACAGACCTCCAACAATTTGTGTTTTTATAACTTTTTTCCTCATTTTCTTCACCAAACCAAGCAACTTTCTTACATTATATGAAATATAATAGACACTACATGTTTTTATATGCATTGTATAGATTTGTAACTTTCTCTGAGGTGACAGATTTAAATTTCACAAAAATAACTTAAAAATTTCCAGGATCTATGTTATCAAAGTTCTTTGTTTCAGTCCATTTCTCATTCTGCTTTCCTCTTCTCCTCTCCTCCCCATCTCCAAACATCTACTCTTTGCCTGTAAAATGTTATTCATTGGTCAGGTATTCTGATCAACTGACAATATCTTTTTGCTTTTAGATAAATATAACACAGGAATTTTTGCAATAAACATGAGGACCAATGAACCATGAAAGGAGTGGCAAAGATACCATTAAACCCAGCAGGTTCCTCCTTTCCTTTTTAGGGATGAAAATCTTTATAGTAGAATAAAATAAGGCAGACGGTGAGAACACATGCAGAAATAATAATTGAGAAATGGTCATAATGTCTTGTTCTGTGACACTCTGACTCCCAGATGGACAAGTTGGAGAACGGAATGAGAAGGTAGAAAGTTCTCCTGGGATGGTAATGGGAATGCGAATGTGCCCAGGAGCAGTTTAGGGATCAGGGCACCAGGAAGAATATTAATCAACTTACTAGTATTAATCAACTTTCTAGTATTTACTCAGATAAGTATTTTAACTATACCTGCATTTAGTGATGATATATGACCAATCCAACCACATTGCCTCCATCCATAACATTTTTCACGCTTCTGTACTAGCACTAGACCACATTTCTGTGAATGATTAGGTCATCTCTTTGGTTCCTGATTATAAAGCTAAATCTCCTTGATGCTATTTATCCTACTAATCAATTCTTCTGCTATGGAAGTGCAAAGGAAGAAGTTGCCCCCGATCACCTGAAAAATATCATATTGCTTTTCACTTTGGTTCAGTTTTAAATGGAACCCACCAGGTAAATAGACAGGAGGACAGCAAACTGTGACAGTGAACTATACCTCTCTCTATATCCCTTTTACTTGGTACCAGATCACTTGTTATAATCCATCAATATAATATAAATTCTATGGAGGTAGAGGCAGTATCTCTCTTGCTTTCTATTTTATTCCCAGTACACAGCTCAATACCCATTAGGAAAAAAAAAAAAAAGAAAAAGGATAAATGAGTGATTGAATGGCCAAAGAAAATAAATGGAATATTCTATGAGAGGATCTATACCAATATGCATCATTCATTCATTCATTTATAACTATATAACTTTCTACTTGGAGAAACATTTTTTCTTGCTTTTTCTTTTAAAATATTTTGTTTATTTATTTTTAGAGCAAGGGGAAGGGAGGGAGAAGGAGGGGAAGAGAAACATCAATGCGTGGTTGCTTCTTGCCTGCTCCCCACCAGGGACCTGGCCTGCAACCCAGGCCTGTGTCCTGATTGGGAATCAAACCTTTGGTTCACAGGCCAGCACTCAATCCACTGAGCCACACCAGCCAGGACATGGAGAAACATTTTTTGTTGTTGTTGGGGATTATAGTTTTTTGACTATACATTGGGTTTCTGTGTGGATATGTGGAAGTTTCTTTCTCTGAAAAACCCAAAAGCCAATCTCACATAAAAAGCAATCTGTCAGGCTTTTGATCAGTTCCAGCTATACTATTGGGCTTCTTATTTCAGTAAAATATGCCTTTCCTAAATCATTGTGACAGACTCACAGTGAGAGTGTTTGCTGCTAGCAAAGATTAGACTCCAAGACAGAGAGACTGTGCAGAACAGAGGAGAACGTTTTCATCCCAGGATTAAAGCCAATGGACTATAACCATACAATCATGCAATCCAGTGAGCAAGACAGGGGTCACCTCCAGACAGGAAATTTTCCTTCCTTGATAACTAGAGGACAGAGCAATTGATAAATTGCATAAGAACATGATTGTATGAAGAAAATAACACTGAAAATTGGACAATGGTTCTGGAATACTTGATTACCACATATCAAACTTAGCTGGTCAGCATACTTATTTTATTATTTACTTTTCTCTAGTTTCTTACAGAAAAGATTCTCTAGTTCTTTCCAGAAAAGATTCGACTTTGCCATAAAATATTTATATCATAAGTTTAAAAATTATACCTGTTAGTATAGGAAAATCAAGATAAGGATCACAAGAAATATTATATTTGATTTTTAAAATGTTTTGCCTATGTTTTATTGGGATTTGAGGTACAACACTTGAGAGTGAGGCGTCACTGTGAAGGTCTAACCTTACTCTCTAATTGGAACTCTTTTTTACTCACATACATGTCAGTACCTTTCAAACTTATGCAAAGTATTAGTCCAAGATTAGCTGAGTTTCAATATCTCAGTGAATTAAAAAGAAATTAAGAGTTTTGATTAAAATACAGTATATTTTAAAAAATAAATGAGATAGAAAATATAATAAATTATGCATATTTACTAAGCTAACATTGGAAAATATGTATAATAGTAGTTAAATTCGTAAAATCAATACTATAAAGTGTTTATTATAGTTTGAATCAGTCTACTTTTCACTAGTTTATTTAATACATGCATAGAGATGTAACATCTACTCTGTGCTACGTACTAGACTTTGTATGAGCCATTAGACTTTTATGGTTGTCATATAACTTATTTCATAAGTAAAAAACGATTTAAAAAAATTTTAAATATACAAATGTAAAGAGAAAAAGAAGCCAAATCCTTATAAAATCATCAAACAGATTAATGGTTTTCATGATTTTGATCTACTTGCTTTGTCTACTCTTCCTCTAATTTTTCCTTAAGTATTTTGAACAAAATCCCTATATCATGTCATTTTACCACTGCATATATATATGACAACAGAGGAGCAAGTGGAAGCTACACTAACCTCCTCCTGGGACCAAACTGGAATTACAAGTAAACTATAGAAAAATCATCCTGAATAACCAACTGAGCATTACCTGGAGAGAAGCCTTATCACCACGGACAGGTAGAAGAAGCCGCATGCCACAAGAAGACTGGTAGAAAGTGCGGAGGAGTGAAAGGGCTAGCTAGGCTACCATTGGTGACAGCTGGTATTCCAGGGGAATATTTTGGTGGCCAGGGTTCCCCTGAAAACTGTGGGGTCCAAACCCCAAGCTGAGCTCCCCAGCCTACAGGACCAGAACTTGGAAAGGAACCCAAATAACATATGATTGTGGAAAGCAGCAGGTTTTCTTCCCACAGGGAGAAATGGCTGGAGATGCAGAGAGCCTCTTAGAGGGCCAACACACAAAATTCCATCTGCAGCCACTTATCCTGGGTTCTGGCAGAAGGAAAGCAAAGTGGATGCGAAATGCATGAAGAGAATCTGGGACCCGTGGCTCTGGGGAGAGAACTGAAGGAAGAGCCACAAGGATCTCTATACTGAGTTATTCCCCATACTGTAGAAGCCATCTTTCTCAGGCAGAGCACTCCTCTCCAAGTGGCATAAGCCTGAGGGGAAGCAATAGTCCTTCCCACAGGAATTACTCTTGCCCCACCCTGTGGTGCTTAAACCATGCTTCTGAAAAGTACAACTGGAAGACTTTCACTCTTTAAGCCTAACAGAAAGTCTGCAGACAGAGGCAGACCTCTAGGAGTTCTGAGATTTTAGATGACCCTTCCCATGGCCTAGTGGTGGTAAAAGCTGGCTTTGGCACACGGCCTGGTTCTTTCTGCACATACTCAGGTCCAGGAGAGGTAGCCAAAACTATAGATCACTTATAGCTCCAAACACGTGGCCCAAGGCCAGTCACAGGCAGTGTTTAACATAGATCTGCATGAGAGTCTTTGCTGATCTACTTAATACATAGAAACAAATACAAAAGAGCAACCAAACTGGGAAGACAAAAAAACAGGCTCCAAGTGAAAGAACAAGAGAATTCTTGAGAATGAACTAGATGAAACGGAGGCAAGAAATTTATCAGATGTAGAGTTTAGAGTAATGATTATAAGGATACTCAATAGCATGAAAAAAGACAGAAACCATAAAAAGACCAGTCAGAAGTAAAGAATGCAATATCTGAAATAAATAATACACTAGAAGGAATAAACAGTAGGTTAGATGAAGCAGAGGATCAAGCCAGTGATTTGGAAGACAAGGTAGAAAAAAGAAAAACGTTGAAGCAGAGCAGCAAGAAGAAAAAATAATTAAAAAAAGATATGAGGATAGTCTAAGAAAACTTAGGGACAACATGAAGCATAACAACATCAAAATCATGGGAATACCAGAAAGAAACAAGAGTGAGCAAGGGATTGAGAACCTATTTGAAGGAATAATCACTGAAAACTTCCCTAGTGTGATGAGGAAAAAGACACACAAGTCAGGAAGCTCAGAGTCCCAAACAAGTTGGATCCAAAGAAGCCTACACCAAGATACATTATAATTAAAATGGCAAGGCTTAAAGATAAGAAGAGAATCCTAAAAGCCACAAGAGAAAAGCAGGCAGTTATACACAAGGGAACACCAATTAGACGACAGTTGATTGACAATCTGATTACTCAACAGAAACATTTCAGGCCAGAAGGAAGTGGCATGAAATATTCAAGGTGATGAAAAGTAAGGACCTACCATCAAGGCTACTTAACCCAACAAGGCCATCATTTAAAATCAAAGGAGAAATAAGGAGCTTCCTAATGAAGAAACAGGTAAAGGAGTTTGTTAACACAAAACTAGTACTGCAACAAATGTTAAAGGTGTACTATAAGAGAAGAAGAAAAGAGAAAGAAAACAACCAGAGGAAAATAGTCTAGCAATAAAAAAGCACTAAATACATATCTATTAATAATCACTTTAAATTTAATGGCTTAAATGCTCAAACCAAAAGACATAGGGTAGCTGAATGTATGGATAAGAAAAGAAGACCCATATATATGCTGCCTCCAAGAGACCCACCTCAAATCAAAACACACACACAGACTAAAAGTAAAGAGATGGGAAACGATAGTCATACAATTGGAAAGGACAAAGAAGCTGGGATAGCAATACTTATATTGGACAAAATAGACTTTAAAACCAAGAATACAGTAAGAGAAAAAGAAGGACGCTACATAATAATAAAGGGAACAATCCAACAAGAGGATGTAACCCTAATTAATGTTATGTACTCAACATATAAGCACCTAAATATGCGAAGCAAATCTTGATGGACATAAAAGGAGAGGTCGACAGAAATAGAGTCATAGTCAGGGATTTTAACACCACTTT
Organism: Micronycteris hirsuta; assembly: GCA_004026765.1. Lineage (NCBI taxonomy): Eukaryota > Metazoa > Chordata > Mammalia > Chiroptera > Phyllostomidae > Micronycteris > Micronycteris hirsuta. The sequence continues at coordinate 49,235 of PVJI01003647.1, forward strand.
GGCTTCAATGGATAACTCCTGAAGACAGAAAATCAATAGGAAGACAATAGCTTTAAATGACACTCTAGATCAAATGGATTTAATTGCTATCTTCAGAGCATTTCACCCCAAAGCAGCAGAATATATACACATTTCAAGTGCACACAGAACATTTTCTGGGGTAGACCATGTGTTAGGACACAAAACATGTCTCAATAAATTTAGGAAAATTGAAATAATATCAAGCGTCTTCTCTTAACACAATGCTATGAATATAGAAATCAATCACAAGAAGAACACACAAAGACATGGAAGCTAACTAATATGTTATTAAAAATGAATAGGTCAACAACAGGATCAAGAAAGAAATCAAAAGATGCCTTCAAACAAATGAAAACAAGGACACAAGAAGCCAAAAATCTGTGGGACACAGAGGAAGCACTCTTATGAGAGAAATTCATAGAATTGTAAGCTTATCTCAGAAAAAACAAGCAAAAGCTCAAATAAACCATCTAACTTTACACTTAAAGGAACTTGACAAGGACAAGAAACAAAGCCCAAGGTTAGTAGTAGGAAGGAAATAATAGAGATCAGAGCAGAAATAAATGAAGTAGAGTATAAAAAAAAAAAGATAGAAAAGATGAATGAATTCAAGAGCTTGTTCTTTGAAAAGATAAACAAGATTGGCAAACCTTCAACAGGACTCAGAGAGAGAGAGAGAGAGACAGGATCCAAATAAGTAAAATCAGAAATGAAAGTGGAGAAATACCAACTGATACCAAAGAACTACAAAGGATTGTAACAAAATTGTATGAACAAACTGAAAAACCTGGAAAAAATGTATAAAATTATAGAAACATACAATCTTCTAAAAGTAAATCAGGAAGAATCAGAGAATCTGAACAGACCGATTACATCTAGTAAAATTTAAACAGCAATCAAAAACTCCCAACAAACAAAAGCCCTAGACTAGGTGGCTTCATAGGAGAATTTTACCAAACATTCCAAGAGGATCTAACACCTCTCCTTCTCAAACTATTTCAAAAAATTCAAGAGGAAAGAAGGCTCCCAAGCTCATTTTACAAGGCCAGCATTATCCTAATTCCAAAACCAGATAAAGACAGTGCAAAAAAAGAAAATTATAGGTAAATATCCCTCATGAACATAGATGCTAAAATCTTCAACAAAATATTAGCAAATTGAATAAAGCAATGCATAAAAATATCATACACCATGATCAAGTGGGATTTATTCCAGGAATACAAGGTTGTCACAGCATTGGCAAATCAATCGATGTGACTCGCCACATAAACCAAATGAAGGATAAAAACCACATGATCATATCAATAGATGCAGAAAAAGCATTTGATAAAATCCAGCACTGATTTATGATCAAAACTCTTAGCAAAGTGGGGATAGAGAGAACATACCTAAACATAATAAAGGCCGTATATGACAAACCTACTGCCAGCATCATACTCAATGGGGAAAAAAACCCATACAAGCTTTTCCTTTAAGATCAGGAAGAAAACAGGGATGTATGTTCATCTTTCTTATTCAACTTCGTCCTAGAAGTCCTAGGCACAGAAATCAGACAAGAAGAAGAAATAAAAGGCATCTAAATCGGAAAGGAAGTAAATCTCTTTACTTGCAGATGACATGATACTGTACATAGGAACCACAAAGATTCCACCCAGAAACTACTAGAACTGATAAGTGAATTCTGTAAAGTATCAGGATACAAAATTAATATCCAGAAATCAGTTGCATTATATATGCCAATAATGAACTAACAGAAAGAGAAATAAAGAAAACAATCCCATTCACAATTGTTTCAAAAAGAATAAAATACCTAGGAATAAACCTAACCAAGGTTATAAAATATCTGTACTGTGGGGATTCTTTCCACATGTGTGAAAACACACACGTTCCGGAATTTACGCGTTTTGAGCGCAGCTCCGCGTGATTCCCGTGTGGGCAACTGTGGATCTTGTCTGTGGAATAGGAATTCTCTAATAGGAATTTGGCAAAAATGTATCTTAAGAAATTATCTGACTTGCTGAGCCTCTTCCTCCCAAAGTCTGGAAGCTTAAATTAATGAATCACTGCCTCAATGTTCTATGGTCCTAAAAGTTAACAGCCCTACCTAGCTTACCCTCTATTTACTTGTCTCCTGTTTAATGTATACTCTGGTCCTGTCTGCCACCGGACCTGAATTTACATCCTAATGCTCTGTTAATAAGTAATCCTACCCCTGTTCTGTATAATTCCATGAATAATCAATCCAATGTAAATATGTCCTAAAGCTTCTAATAAAAACCCTGGCTAAGCTACCCACGAGGCCTTTTCCTGAGATGGAGGAATTGGTCCCATGGCTCTGGACTCTCTTTCCCCGCATGTCTCGGTATGAGATTCTTTCACGCATCGAGTTGTGGTCACCCACGGGTTTTGGCAGGGACGAAATCCCCACGACACTGTACTCAGAAAATTATGAGACACTGAAGAAAGAAACTGAAGAAGATAGAAATAATTGGAAGCATTTACTGTGTTCATGGGTAGGAAGAATTAACATCATTAAATGTCCATACTACCCAAAGCAATCTATAGATTCGATGCAATTGCTATCGAGATCCCAATCATGTATTTCACAGAACTAGACTACATATGTCAAAAGTTTATATGGCACCACCAAAGGCCTGGCATAGCAACAGCAATACTGAGAAAGAAGAACAGAGTTGGAGGAATCATGTTACCTAATATCCAACCATACTATAAGGCCATAGTAATAAAAAAAAAAAAAACAGCCTGCTACTGGCATAAAAACAGACACATACATCAATGGAACAAAATAGAAAGCCCAGAAATAAACCCAAACCTTTATGGTTAATTAATATTTGACAGAGGAAGCAAGCACATACAATGGGCTAAAGATAGTTTATTCAATAAATGGTGTTGGGAAAAGTTGGACAGATAAGTGCAGAAAAATGAAACTAAACCACCTTCTTATAACACAAACAAGAATAAATTCAAAGTGGATTAAAGACTTAAATGTTAGGCCCCAAACCATAAAAATCATAGAAGAAAACATTGGCAGCAAAATACTGGACATTGCTCATAGCAATATTTTTTCAGATATACTTTCCCAGACAAGGGAAACAAAAGACAAAAATAAACAAATGGGACTACATCAAACTAAACAGTTTTTGCACAGCGAAGGAAAACATCAACAAAATAAAAAGACAACACAGAATGGGAGAATGTATTTGCTGATACATCTGATAAATGGTTATTATTAAAAATATATAGAGAAATTATAAAACTCAACACCAAAAATGCAAGTAACCCAATTTAAAAAAATGGGCAAAGGAATTGAATAGACACTTCTCCAAAGAGGACATACAGATGGCAAACAGACATATGAAAAGATGCTCAACGTCACTAATCATCAGAGAAATGCAAAGTGAAACCACAGTGAGATATCATCTCACACCTGTGAGAATAGCTATCATCAATAACTCAACAAACAAGTGCTGTCAAAAAGTGGAGAAAGAGGAACTCTTCTGTATGTTGGTGGGGATGCAGACTGATGTAGCCACTGTGGAAAGCAGTATGGAAATAACTCAAAAAGTTAAAAATGGATCTGCCTTTTGACCCAGTGATCCATAGGGAATATATCTGAAGGAACCCGGAACACTAATTCAAAAGAACATAATCACCCCTATGTTCATTGCAGCATTGTTTACAATCACCAAATACGGAAGCAGCCCAAGTGTCCATCAGTAGAGGAGTGGATAAAACAACTGTGGGACATTTACACAATGAAATACTACCCGCCCATAAAAAAGAAGAAAATTTTACCCTTTTGAAAGTATGGATGGACATGGAAAACATTATGCTAAATGAAATAAGCCAGTCAGAGAAAGACAAATCCCACATGATTTCATTCATGTGGAATCTATTCAGCAAACTGAACTAACAAGCAAAATAGAGACACCCTCATAGAAAGAGAGCAGGATGACAGCTAAGGCAGGGGAGGAATGGCGATGGAGGGATAGAGCCAAAAAAGGAGAAAGGACTTATGGGCATGGTATACAGTGTGGTGATTTGAGGGGTGGTGTGTACAGGGACTAAATGGTAATGGAAAAATACAATAAAAGTATGGCAAATTTCTTATGTAATTATAAATCTGTTATCATACCTAATAAAATTAACACTATATGCTTAGTGTCAATTACAGAAAAGTTTTTCTATGTAGTTTTCTCTTCAATATTATTTAAATTTAAAACTTTTGGGAAAAAAGTAACAAAATAAGAACAAGAATGCTTTTTTTCAACACAAAAATAACTGGTTATATTCGAAACATTTCTTTTCATTTGCACACACCTGTTTTGTGTATTTATTATAAAAACAGGTATCTTTAATAGTGTAAATATTTGACTATAAATGCCAATTATATTATTATCCAGACTAATTGTCCCTTTTATTCATTTTTGCCTCAGATAAAGTTATGTTTGTTTTCACAAATGCTTGAAAGTAGTTAACGGACATCACTTTGGCATTTTAACTTTTGAGAAAGAATTAACCTAAAACAACCCCTTCTGGCCCTATCCTCCTGCCTGTTCCATATTTGGCACTATGCTACTTTAGGAATAATACAGAATTTCAGTAAAACATAGTTTTGAAATTATAAGAAATGCTAAGATAGGTTAGTAACCACTGAAACAATGTGCCTGGATTTTTCTGGCTTTTTTGCCAGTAGCCCTTAGCTTAAATGCAGGCTTATAGCCATGCCTCTTAGATTCAGAAAAATTCTACCAAGATTAACAGCTTTTCTTGAAATAAAACAGAAAGCTTTTGAAGACACATCAGTAACAGCATTAAAAATATTCATTGTACAAAGTTAATTACAAAATACAGTAGCTTAGAATCCTGTAGAAGTGTTCATTACTACCTCCTTGAGATTTATGTAGTTATGGAGAATCCTACTCTCTTCTTTTTAAAATTTTTGTATTTATTTTTTAAAAGATTTTATTTATCTTTAGAGAGAGGGGAAGGGAGGGAGAAAGATAGGGAGAGAAACCTCAATGTGCGGTTGCCTCTCGCACACCCACGATCAGGGACGCAGCCTGCAACCCAGGCCTGAGCCCTGACTGGAAATTGAACTGGTGACCCTTTGGTTTGCAGGCCGGTGCTCAATCCACTGAGCCACACCAGCCAGGGCTGGAGAATCCTATTCTTATCCCACCATGGATGAAAACCATTGGAAAAGAACAATCTCCATTTCCAGCTCTGCATGTCTGAACTTTGACAGATTGTCAAGTGGAAGAGCTAGAAATTCCACACAGCTGATATTTAGACACTGTGGAATCTACCTTTAGACCATCTTGTAATAAATACAGTGTGTACTTGTTTAGTATATTGGTTTATTTTTATTGTTTGACAGGCTATATTTGTAGTTGGCTTCTACCACATTTAATCATCATCCATCCAGTAATTATTGAGTTCCTATTTTGTACAGTAATATAAAGCATATTCTATGAGTACCTACTCTAAATAGTCAAAGCCCTTGCTTTCAAATAGCATACAGTCAATTATGGGAGACAACTGAATTAAGCAATGGTTGTAGAATAATAGGAGGAACTAAATCCTGATTGTCTAGTTTCACACTTATTGTCTTGCCTCATCTTTGATATCATCCTGGCTCCACAGTGCTACCTGACTGAGTATGTTCTTTGCATGGTGTCTGACATTTATCTTCAATCTTATCAATCCTGGTCCTGACTTCCTATTATATCTCTGAGAACCACTTCCACCTACAGTCTAGACATGAATCTCTCGAAGTTTTTTTTTTTTTTTTAATTCTATGATTTACACATTTGTAAAAGGATGGGAAAGAGCCAGAAAGAGAAGCATATGCTTACATAAAAGTTAGTCTGGATATAATTCTTTGCTGTAGAAGTCTTTATGCAGCATGTTTGCAGAACTATATCCAGTGAAATGAGAAAATCTTTAAAAGATTCTAAATAAAAATTAGAAAATATGTAATGGAGAGGATTAAAGTCTTGGGTAAAACTGACTTAAAATGGATGAGAAAATTCCAACACGAAGAGAGTGTCATCTATATGTCTGTATCAATGCAAAATCCAGGGGTCAGTTGTGTATATTTTAGTTTTCAATTACCTTCACCCCCAGAACTTAGAATTTAGAAGACAATTTTCACTATCGCATATTATTAAGATTTCTGTTCATCACTTCTATGGAGTTATGACATTTCCTGCCAAGTGTGATATTTTTTCCCTTCTACATTTCTGCTCTTGGATTTTCTTACTATGTATATTAAAGAGAAGATAATAAAAATGGATCAATGGATCAATACTAAATCTTATTAGTATTAGTAAAGTAGGACCTAAGTAACACTTCTGATTGAAGTTTAGTTGTATAGCATTGATTTGGATTCAGAGGAGCCAGAAGATTTCCTTATCTACATTTAAGAATAACATTTCAGTAAAGTCTTAATAAAGATGCCATTTGAATAATTTAATCTCATGAAATACAAAGAGGGTTTATTGCTTTACTTCTTATGAAAGAGCGCACAAGTAAACAATGTTGTGGTTTAGTTTTTACAGGAAGAAGAAGAGGAGATGTAGAGGAAGGGAAGAATGTGGAATCAAAGGAGCAAATGACTGTTAATGAAGAGTTGATTTCTCCAACTTTTTTTCACTTGTACAGAATGTATTGGAAGGAGAAGCACTGGCTGTAATACTCTGTCTTTCAATTTCAGCCTCTTCTGTAGTTAATATACAAACTTTGAAAGTGGAAACTTCCAGAGGTTCGTAAAACACAACAAAATGTTTTTGTGGGTGAGAAGCTAGTGCAAACCCAGGATTAAGAGATCATTCCTATAATCTGGGCACTCCGGCTGCTCAGTGCAGCGGGGACTGGAGACCAAGCCAAACAGCAGTGAAAATGCATTTAACTGGACAAGAAACAATTTTCCAGGTTTCAAAAGTAAGTCATAATTTTAAAAAAATCATCTAATTTATAGGAATTATTATTAAAACATATTTTTATCAAAACATAAAATTGGAAGGAAAATAAAAATGCCCTGTTCTCATCGCAGTGGAAGCGGGTGCTGGCATATCAATGCTGCTCATCCAATCCAAGCCCCTGGCTTATCCTGGAGGTAAGACTAAAACAGAAGTTCATTAACCAGACAGAACTCTCAGTTCAAAATCTGTTACCATTCATCTGAACAAAGGCTTGCTACTTATTCTCTTGGGCATAGAAAAGAATGCAAAGAGGATTTTAAGAACACGAATAAAACCTTCCATATTATTCTGTTCTGAACATGTGGGCTCCTACAGAAGAGTACTTTTTGGATGATGTCTAGCAGAGTGCAGTATACTTACACCGTTCTTTTATGCATTATGATAACGATACTAGATGAAAGAAAATAGTCATTAATCCTTAACTCTCTATCAGCTTGCTCTGTCTAGCAAGTCATAATATCTCTGTGAGTTAAGCAGCTGCTAAAAGAATTTACTAAGTCTTCAAATATATTTTTAAATATATTTTATTATGCTATTACAGTTGTCCCCTTTATCCCCCTAGAGCTCCAATGTTTTACCTAACCTGTTTCCTAGGAGGTAACCAGTGATAAATATTTATAAAGAGACAGAGTCTGCCAATCAGAATTCTTTGTAAAGTCTTTGGTAAAGATTCAAGGTTACCATGCCTGATTTTTGGCAAAACAAAACTGGTAAGTGTGGCATTTAGAGTTTCAAGCTGACCTATATTTGGAAACTATAGGATTTCTTTATTTGATGGTTGGTTGGTTGGTTGATTTTGATTTCCTTGCATTCATAATCTTACTTGGATATTTTCCATTATGCTTGCACATGTGAATAAATCAAATTAGATAATTATATTCTAATCAGTCTATGGGTATGGGTACCAGATGATCAGTTGAAATATTTTTAGTAGAGGAATGGGGGATTCAGTTAGAAAGCACTGCCTAGGTGTAAAGAATACCCTGATGGTCTAACAGATTGTTCGGGCATGTTCCTAGGTGGTGTAGTACGCCATGACCAATCAGAGGATGAGCTTGGCCAGAGGGCCAGAAGTACGCAATGCAGGAAGCCTGCAGAAGGTACAATACCTATAAATATCTGTGCTGCTTCTCCTTGAAGCCCGGTGTCCTCCAACTCCTCTCTTTCATCATTTTCCTTCCACACTAAGGCTGGTTGGTAGGAAAGGCACCGGTTTCTTCCCAACCACCCAGTCTCTTCTACCTCCCAGTCATGATGTGCTCCTATATGCTTTGCCTCTGCTGAAGTTCTTTTGCCTAGAGCTCATTGCTATAGCTTCTGCAAGATAATGATGTTTCCAGCCTTCCCCTGAACTCTGGAAAGGGGGGAGGTGTCTTTAAATAAACATAACTATAAGTATTTGCACTGTATTTGCAAAAACTTCCTGAACTATATTTTTTTACCTCAGTTGTGAACTATATTTTGCATGCCACTGTCAGTCTTGCCTAATTTCCATTTTGGGTTTTGTTTTCCTTATTCAACCTCCTAAACCATCTTCATTTCTCTGATAATCTCTTATTTTCTGCCTTCTCTTCATGCATATTTTTACCTTTTATCACCTCAGGGGGGTAGTAGAAACCATGGAAAGCGTGGATGCTCAGGATCAATTGGCTCAACCTCTCACTAACCAGTAGCCTTGAGCAGTTAATTCTCTTCCGCTCAGACTCCACATTTGAGCAGTGGGAGACACAGACCAGATGATCTATAAAGAAATCTTTACTCAAAACCCTCCATGAATCTATAATTGTTACTCTTCCTCTAGTTCCTCATGCAACTCAGTTTTTAATGTTCATTTTGTGGCAATTCCATCCTCCAAATCTTTCCCTTGCAATACTGAATAATTTCATTAGGCTGAAATTAATTCGACTAGGATTTTTATCTCGTTAGAAGAGTTCTTGAAGGAATAGAATGTGGCCTACCATGTGATTTATCCACGGGTGGATTCTGCCAGAGTTAATTCCCTCTTTGTATCAATTCCTCAAAGTTCCAATAAGGTCCTCAATGGAAGGCCACCCCTGCTTCAAATTTTTCACAGCACACCTGACTCAGCCTTTTATGTAACCTAGGCATCCCATCCAGAGAATTTTAAAATACTTGGATGGAGCCCTAGAAATGTGATTTAGCACTGAGTGCAGTATATGAAGTAAGCAGTCACCAGTAGGGGGTAAACAGCTTCTGCAAGCAAAGCGGCTCCATGGAGAAACAAAGGTTACAGATGCCGCGGTCAACGCCGTCAAAGAAAACCGTGGCCTTCTCCTTTGCAAACACAAGGGAACTCCGAAAGCAGAACTCAGCCTGGGAATGCACCCAACACTTGTCCGAGGGCAAATGATGATGAGTAGGAGGGGCAATATTTCTCTGCCAAGTTACAGTTTGTGAAGACAGGATTGGGCCACAGAGACATCATTTGTAATATTTGCTGAAGATGTAAGTTAAAAATTTTTACCAGTTTTTCATCTCTCTTCATTTTAAATATTTAATGAGTACAGTAGACAAATGCTTTCTGTTATTTACCTATTATTTTAGAAAAAGAAAATGTTTGGCAAGTAACTATTTAAAATAACCAAACTGACTAAACAAGACTTCCTATAATATCAGTGATTTTTGTGCTTAGAAAGAAATAAAATATAGCAGGAGGCATTAAATAACATAAATTTCTTCTTAAAATGTAAGTAATGTAAAATTAACTTTAAAATATAAACAAAGGTGCTGTTTTGAATTTGAAAAACCTTCACTACTTTAGTACCTACAGCATAAATATAAACATTTTGGGCATTTTTCTTTCATACCCTAACCACAAAAAGACAATAAATACACTTACTACTTCTAAAAACAGCAAAAGTGAGGATGAATTAGGAGGGACAAAATGTCACATAGTTCAACTTCCAATTCCATTAATACGGAGCATGCCTTTACTCACTGACACTAACCAGTCCGGAGAGCTCGCTTTGACATTAAATTAGAGATTTTAAAGGCTGCTGCGGATAAAGGTGATAATAAATAAAGATAGACTGGTACTAATGTGAATAAAAACGTACTTGAATTTACCATTACATTGACGGATGGATTCTGTTTTTTTTCCGGGAACATTCATAACAGTATTTCAGGCCAAATCACATAGAAAAAGAATTCTATGGTTGTGTACTGTGGTTCTTAAATTTCAGCATGCGTTAGTAGCTCTTGAAGGCTTGTTAAAACACAGGTTGCCAGGCCCCACTCTCAGAGTATTTAATTCCGCAGCTGATGCTGCTTATCCAGGAACTCCACTTTGAGAACTGCTACTACGTATGCTACTCAAAAGCCTAACCTGGTTCATCTGCCAGCCCCTGCATAGGAAGCAGTGAACTATCGGGCCCCCAACTGCATTCAATACGTCATTAATGATCTAATTTCAAAAGCAGCTCAGATAAACTAGAGGTACTAGGTTATAGGCTGAGGAACCTCATAAGTAATATAAAGAGCTACCTTAGAATTGTTGATTCCTGTTCATTGTTACTTGACGTTTTCCTTTCTTTACCCACAAAAGCCCTTCAAAGAAACTGCCACTGTCGCTGTTAGTGGGTGTCACAGCTTTCCCAGCATGGCAGAAAGGAGACACATCCAAGAGAGATAAAGGCTAAGGTAAGGAAAGGAAGGTAAGGGACAGTGGGGAGTGGGGTGGTGGCTGGCCAGCAGGATGCATTGCAGCTTTATTTTATTCATCTGTGACTCCAGTGCCTGGTATTTGGTATTTAACTTTTAATAAATGCCTACAGTGTAAAATTAAATGAGATAACATTTGCCTTTGTTCTTTTTTGAAACACTGTGTGAGTTGGGAAAATCACTTTATCTACTTGAGCCTATTTTCTCATTTGTAAACATGGCTGGCTGGGAGGAAGATCTCCATTACAGGATATTTTGAGAATAAATGTATCTATACTCAAAAATGCATTATGAGTCAAAGAGATGTTTCTGTGTTAACTTTTTCAAATAGTCCCAGATATTACTATTTCCATAGCTTAAGCAATGCCGAATTTCTCAGTGATATTCTTTTCAATAAAATAGACTCTATTTTGTTAGACTGACATTATCTATCCCCACCTTCTCCTAAACATGAGGCTCAAAGGTATTTTCATTTTTAATTTTTTAAAATGATGTGTAAACATTTTTTATTTTTTCTAAATGTTATTAACTCAATATCAAGTGAAACGTAGGGCAACTGAGGATCTCTGACTGCATTCTTACTTGACCTTTCTGACACATTGACATTGATTTTTCACTACTTGAAATTCTCTCCTCAATTTCTTACACCAATTTCACAACATTCTCTTTGAGTTCGCTCCTCTTTCTCTGACCACTGTTTCACAGGTCTTCTACTAGTTTCTCTTCTGCTATCCGCCCTTTAACGCAAAGTTTCTACACTAGCCTCGACTCTCACTCTATGCAGTCCTTGTCAATCTCGTCTCATCCGTTGGGTACTGAATCTGTGTGCCCTCCAGATTTGTATGTCAGGGACATAGCCCCCAGTGTGGCCATATTTGAAGATGGTCACTCTAAGTAATAATTAGGGTTAAATGTGTTCATAAGGGTGGGGCCCTGATCTGATAGGATTAGAGCCCTTGCAAGAAGAGACATCAAGGAGAACACACTCACTCTCCATTTACACCCACTGAGGAAGAGCCTGCCACAGGGAGAAGGTGGCTGTCTGTAAGTCACAAAAAGTCCTTGACTGAATTTTCCAGCACTTGATCTTGGACTTCTTAGGCTCCAGAATTGTAAGAAAATACATTTCTGCTGTTTAAGCTATTTTGTCTGTGGTATTATGTTCCTATAGCCTGAGCAGACTAACATACTACCCCATGGCAATAACTCCCATATCTGTCCCGGTGGACCACAAGCTCAGGTCTCTTGTCAAAGCTCCAGTTATGTATTTAGCCATCTATTTACAAGTCCTGAATGGCCAACTGGCAGCTTATACTCAATATATCTAAATGTAGTCCATTTTCTCTCCCCTTAAATCTGCCCTTCTAAATGTGTTACTTATCTGTGTGACTTACTCATCATCACTCATTCTGTCACCTAAGCAAGAAAGTTGGGGATTATTTTTTCTTTATAGATAAGATGCCTGCCTTCTTCTAAAATCCTTGAAAGTAAAAACCATGTCTTTGGACCTATTTATCTCTAGAATGAGATTTAATACTTGGAAGTTCATAGGCACTTAGGAGTAAATCTGCCACTTTCTCCACTATCACCTGTACCTTTGAGCCAGCCAGACTGACTCACTTGCCAGGCTCTGAAAGCAAATCATGACACTTTACTAGTCATCAAGTACCCCTCTTTGCTTCACTCACTGCAGGTATATTCTAATCCCACCAGTCTTGTAACTTGAACTTTATAGCTGTCTCTAGTTTTTGGTCTTGTGTTTCCCGTTGGACTTGCCAACGTCTCCTTTGGATTTTGATTTCCCTAGATTAGCTTAGATTCTCTAAAGATTTCCTCATGGAATCTGAACTCTACCTATTCCTGTTTGGGGCATCCTGTGGAAATTCTTTCACGTAGTTCTGGTCATGAGACCCTGGCCAGCATCCTGGCCAGGATCGCTCCAGTCCTCTTTGAGGTGGGGAGTAGGTAGGTTTATGTACATATTTTAATAATAGTAGTAGTGGTAGTTATTTATTGAGTGTTTACTATGAGCTGAGTTTAGTGCTCAGCCTTTTACATAGAGGATCTCATTCATTTTGCATATTCTTTAAAGGAAATAGCTATTATTTGCATTTTGCCCATGAGGAAACTAAAGTTTAGAGAAATTACCTAACTTATTCAAGGTCATATCGCTAGTAAGCAACACAACACAAATTGGAATCAAGTCAATTCTTATGTAGTATGTTTTAAAACACAGCTAAGTGAGATTTTCCCATCAAATTAGTAGATCAAATCTGAGTGCAGCATGTACACTGTGAACCCAGCTCAGAGTACATCCTATCAGTGCTGTGTAAGTTATCTGTGTAATAGAGGTCAAGGGTTGATTGCTCAACTGATCTGCAGTTGTCATTACATTAGACATGTGGGTTAAGAGTAGAAGCAAAAAAAGAATCTCAGTCCTGCAAGCTCATGTGGAATACAGTTTAGCCTTTCAGAGAAATAGGATTAAAAGAGACTGTTTCTGTCACATACAGATGTGATTTAAGAAGCTTAATCACCCTTGGGCAAAGATAGTGCTTCCATTAATGTTTTTTTCAGGAGGAATGTCATGGGCAGAGTTTTCTGTCCTAAGTGCAGCTGTGGAGCATATAAAATAATTTGCCTGCCATAAAAAGCACTGGTTTGTAATTGCAAATGTAATGGATTAACCAAATGCCACACATGTGACTCTTAAGGAGTCCATTTAAAATAATAACCTATTTCGGAGTAATCACTTAAAGTGTGTCCTCTCTAAGCTGCTCCTGAAGGCAGGACAATTAAATCTGTTTAACAGGAGTGTTGTAAAAAGGAAATTTACAAACTGCTTGTTTAATCACTTTATTGTATAGTTGGTTGTTCTTGCAAATGTATCGATGGTATTAGGTTACTTTCAGTCTTTATTCTAATGTATTTAATAAGAGGAAATGAATTTCCATCTTAAAAAGATGCTCATCTCCCTTTGGGCAATCATGGTGCAGGATGCTTTCTCGAAGGGCGAGGGCAGGACCTCAAAGGAAGTCAAAGGGGTGTTAGTGAGCACCATGGAGAAGTGAGGTGAGGGACACCTAACAAAAGTCTTGTCCTTCCTCTGTGCAGCCACATATTCGATGCCCTATTGTCATGTTGCCTTTGCTCTGTTAACAGCCCTTTTCCTTTGTCTCTCTGTGATATCACCTATCTCCCATCTCATTAGCAAATTAAAAAATATTACAATGGACAATGAGTTTCTGTATGTACACATGTATTATTAAGTAAAGATCTTAGAGAAACTTACAAACTAAAATATAGCATATAAATAGAAATTTAAAATTTATCTTATGCACTTTTATTTACCTTAAATCTTCTAAGTTGCATGTATACAGTCAGTTAAACTTAAGCCTGTCTGCATGTAGCAGTCTTTCTGCAGGGCACGTGCAAAATGCTAAGGCAATTGGCTGATAGGAGCTCTCCAAAGACATAGACAAATTTTATTTTCTATTAAGAAGTAAACAAATTTAAGACAAATTAAAATAATTTTTAAGTATTTTTATTAAATAAAATATTACTAAACAGAATTTAGTGTAGGAGTTGTTAGCCTGGAGTACATAAACCCTCCCTCGCTCTTCCAAAGGGTCTGCGAACTTTGATAGGAAAAATATACGGCTTTTATTTCACTAATCTCTAACTGAAATTTATCATTGACTTAAATTAGAAAAGAAAATACAGCAGTATTAGCAGTTTCTATGTTTTTTTCACCTATAGAAATCATAAATATTTTCATATCACACACAGTTCTGGCAAGGATATTGAAACACAATTATACTTATTATTTTGAAACTATAGTAGTTATTAAATGGATAACTTGATCTTTATTAATAAAAAAGCACATATATATTTGGATGAACCATATGAAATTGTCAATATTTGTATATGTTTTATGTAAAAAATGACATTTTTATATGATTCAGCCTAATATAGTATAATGTTGTTTTAAAACATTTTTGATAACTATATTTTCATAGATTTTTTGTATTTTATGTGTGTTATGCTTTAAAACTATTTTTTGAAAAGTGTATCATAGGCATGTCAGACTGCTGAAGGGCTCTGTGATGTGAAATAAGTTACAGAATACCAATGGTTACAGTTTTGGTTCTTAAATCACATGGATATTAATTTGACTCCCAGTTTTATCACATAATAACTGTGTGACTTTCAGTAAGTTCACTCGTAATAGCTGTGGGACTTTGAGTAACTTCCACATGTCTCAGTTTCAAGTGATTTCCCATAAAACTAAGGGAAATACTGGAAGAACATTGGGATAATACTCAATAAACATGTTCCTCCTCCTTCCCTACTCCTACCTTTACCAATCATATTCAGTGTTTTTCTTCTTGTTTTAAAAAGTCAATAAAGGTGTAGCATGTATTTGTGTCTGTGTGGGTACATGCACTTAAATGGCTTCATAGCGGTTATGGGTTGACTTGTGTTCCTCAAAGGGACATATTGGAGTCCCAACCCCCAGGATCTCAGAATGTGACCATATTTGAAAATGGAGTCTTTTCAAATCATATTAATGAATCATATTAAAATGAGGTCATTAGTGTAGGCCCTAATCCAACATAACTGGCGTCTTTATCGGAAGTGGCGGTGGGAAATGTGGACACAGAGACAGACATGCACGGAGGAAAGCTATGAAGACACCCATGAAGAACGCCATGTGAAGACCAAGGATTGGAGCAGTGCATCTGCACCCAAAGCCTGCTGCAAATCACTGACAGCTCAGAGGAGGGAGGGTCTCCTACAGGTTTCTGAGGGAGCACGACCCTGTCCACAGGCTGCTTTCAGACTTCAGGCCTCCAGAAGTGCGACAATACATTTCTGCTGTTTTAAGTGACCTAGCTAGTGACATACTTTGTCACAGCAGCTCTGGAAACCCCATAGAATAGCATTTTAAATTATTTTACATTTCTCTACTTTTGTGCTTACCTTAATACCCATTTTGAACCCAATGCAGTATTTCATGTGTGTGGCTGCATTTCTTTATTTGTATATGGATCCGTCAGCCTCATTTTAATTTCCTAACATAAAGTAGAAATTTAAAATAGCTCAGAAATGACCATAATATTCAGAATCATTTCATGTGTGACAAGAACTGGATTATACTAATAAATAATCCTTAAAAAGTAACACATACCAATGATATTTTATTCCTCATTGTTAGATTAATATACTCTATCACTAATTTGTCATGAAACACTGCTCATTTAATATGAGGTCTATCATCATTGCCTGGGTAGAATAATATCACTGAAAGGCCTTGTCTGGAAAAATAAGCCAAAGAATCAATTTCTCTCAATTGTAAAAGGGTAGCATTGTGGGCAAATTGGTGTCTCACCTCATGTAGTGTTGTATTCTCTTTGCTATTCTAAAGTTCAGAAGAGGTGGTGGGAATTATTTGTCACCTGTTTTTTTCCTTAAACAAAAGCACTAAAAATAAACCCCAAAAAACCAACCTGAAAAGAATTCTTTAATGTAAGGTTTTAAGAAAATTCATAAACCCTAATATCTAATATTTGCATCCACATGAAGAAATTCATTTTATAGTCTTCTGAAATGGGGACACAATTACCAAGTTAGTGCACATACAGTGTACATACAGTCACAGTTAATACCTGTGACCTTAGCTCCAGGTAAGAGGAAAGCTTACACTGCTTGGGGCAGGGTTTCTCTTAAGTTTAATGAGAAAAAGGAGTCAGCTATTCAAAATATTATTTCTTTCTTATGGTACTTGTGTACAGCCAGAGAAAAGTTACATTTTTTTTCTTTTGCTTGGGACATAATGCTTTTTCTCTGAGCTGATTTTGATGTTGTTTGAATGTAAATGAAGAAATATACAACACATTAAAAATCACACAATAGCACTTCTATTGATTGTTTTCATCCAATTTCAGTGCAAATAAAATAAGTTCCTTCTCACTGATGCTATGTGCACTTGTATTGGTGAAAAATTCATCAGGAACTAAAGAAAAGGTCATAAAATGCTAACCAAAAAATGGGTAGTTTCAATCTCCAGTAGTTTAAGAAGCTTCAATATATCATAGTGACAACTTCTACCTACTACATTAAAAATGCTACAGGACTTCTGCTTCCACCTAGGAAGAACTCATTACTAAAGGAATTGCCCTTCCATCCTACAAAATGATAAATCTGGGGGAAAACTAAGATGTAATTGTTTTCAAATTTTATCAGGAATGTGATTCCTGAGAGAAGGGCAAGCTGAACTCTGTGACCGCCCAACTTTCAATTGTCTGATGGCAGTTTTCAGGACGTGGGAATGAGAGGGAACCCTAATAGCCTGGTGATCTTGTACATTGAAGAGGCAGAGGTGAGAGCAGAGG
Organism: Micronycteris hirsuta; assembly: GCA_004026765.1. NCBI lineage: Eukaryota > Metazoa > Chordata > Mammalia > Chiroptera > Phyllostomidae > Micronycteris > Micronycteris hirsuta. The sequence goes on from PVJI01003647.1 coordinate 66,339, forward strand.
AAAGCGTAGGCAGCTCGACTGTATGGCTGAGTTCAGCAGAGAGAGGGCTGCATAGAGAGGAAGCTCTGAAGATGGGGAGAGAAGGTCCTCCCTAGCCTGGGGCTGAATATAACTACGAATCTGCACTTGGGCAAGGAGGAGCTCCTGGAGGCAGAGGAAAGAACCACTGGAGGACGTAGGTCAAACATTCCCCCCAAGTCACACAGAGCAGAGAATACAGTAGTTTATGTTCCTAAATGATAGAGGGGAAAAAAATCTCAAAATAAATGGATGCCTTCTCAAAGGTCTCACCTTGGTAGCGGGATTAATATACCCCTGGAGTAAAGTCTGCTCCAAATTTTTCCTCTCAAAGTTTACAAAGAAGCTTTAAAAGGATCAAAGTAATTTCCAGTAACTTAAATGTATAGGACAAAAGATATCCCTCCCCTTCACTCCATTATCCTCCCCAGTTCTCCTACCCAATAACAAAATTCACTCAAACACATAAACTTCACATCTTCATCTAATTAAAAATCACTAGGTTTACAAAGACACAGAAAAATATGACTCAAGTAGGATAAAAAATCTGCAAAGTTCATATGAAATTATCAAATTTCCTTTTTTTAAAATTATTTTTGAAAAAGATTTTATTTATTTTTAGACAGAGGGGAAGGGAGAGAGAAAGAGAGGGAGAGAAAGATCAATGTGTGGTTGCCTCTCTTGAGGCCCCCATTGGGGACCTGGCCCACCACCCAGGCATGTGTTCTGTCTGGGAATCGAACCAGCAACCTTTTGGTTCACAGGCTCAATCCACCAAGCTACACCAGGCAGGGCTATCAAATTTCTTTGAAAAGCAATTATTAATACCATAAATATCAACATTGCCTATGCAGGCCACCTTACTTTAAACTGCACTATCCCTCCCCTCCACCCCGCATGCCTAGTTCTCTCATCCTACTTTAACTGATCTGTTTCTTCACAGCCCTTCACCTTCTAACACTATATGTAAAACTATTTTTTATTTATTTGATTTATTTAAAAATCTATTAATTTATTCATTCATTCATTTCATCCATCCCTCCACCCACCCATCCACCTACTATCTGTTCCTTCCGCTAGAATGCAAGCTCTGCGGGAGCTGGCATCTTCGTTTGTTTTGCTTGCTGCTGTGACCACAGGGCAAAGAGCAATGCCTGGCACATAATAGAAAGTACGATACATTTTTAAGTTAAAGAAAAAATTATTGATCATCTTTATTTGGTATTTTCACAGCAAGCATGTTTGATATAAACATTTTTGCCATAAGGATTTTTGTACCTAAAGGCAATTTCACTGTAAAAGATAAAATAAAAATTAAAGGATGGACATTAAAAAGGACATAATAACACTTGCAAAATTAATAACAAAAATTAAAAAGACTTGTGACTTGAAAATATGTTGTCTTCAAAGTTTTTTGGTTATAGTATTATTATTATTATGCATTTTTTCTTTATTACTCGTCTCATTAGGCCTAATACTTTTTCATTACAATTTCTTCCTACATTGAGAGGTATCAGTTTTTAACTAAAGAATTGATAATTAATACTTTCTAAAACTGTTATGAATTAGTGGTGACCTATTTTATGTTTTCTATTGTTTGGTAAAGTCTTGGTTTTGACAGGAATTAGAGATAACTGTGCTCACTGAAAAATTTGCAAACAAGTTATTTAAATGCTTCAAGATAAATCTGACAAAATGTATGTAAATCCTGTACTAAAAAGTAAAAAACTCCACTAGAAAGAAGACAAATAAACAGAGACAAATACTACACATAGGAGTCAGGAGAACAAAATGTTTTAATTCTACCCAGTCTAATTTATGGATATAATGTAATCCTTATCAAAATCCAAGAAGACATTTTTTAGAGAAATTTACTAGCTGGTCTAAAATTCATATGAAAATACAAAGGACGTAGAATAGTCAAAGAGTCTTGAAAAATAATAACAAATTTGGAAGACAAACTGTCTGATTCAAGACCTTATAAAGCCACAGTTAATCTAGACATTGTTGTATTGGTGTGAAGATAGACATATATAACAATGGAATAGAATAAAGAGTTCAGAAATAGATCCACACATACACAGTAGAATGATTTTTAACAAAGGCCAATTCAGTGAGAAATAAAACATCATCTTTTCAATGTTGTCATGATGGAAAATTTGGATATCCATGTGGGAAAAATGAACTTAGATTGATACATTACTTCATAAAATGTTAATTGTAATAGATCATAGATCTAAATGCAAAACATAAACTATAAGACTTCTAAAAGAGAAAAAAAAGTAGAAAATAAGTGTGGCCTTGGGTAAGGCAAAGCTCCAAAAGCATGGTCCAACAAAAGGAAACAACGGTAGTTGGAACCCTTCAAAGTTAGTGCTGTGTTCTTTAAAAGACATTATTAACAGAATGAGAGGACAAGCCACAGGCTGAGAGAAAATGTTTGCAAATCACACATATTTTAAAGGACTTGTATCCATAATCCATGAAGAAATCTCAAAAGACATAAGAAAATAATTTGAAGAAAACATGGCAAAAGATTTGAACAGAAACATTTCCAAAGAAAATATATGCATGGCAAATAAGCCATTAGAGAAGTACAAATTAAAACTTCAATGAGAAAATACTATGAACCTATTAGCATTGCTAAAATGAAAATGACTGACCATACCAAGGTTTGGTAAGGATAAGGAGGAACTGGAATGGGCATACACTGCTGAGATGAATATAAAATGATACAACTACTTTGCAAAACAGTTGAGCAGTTACTTCAAAAGTTAAACATATACTTAGCATATGACCCAGCCATTCATATTTCAGATATTCAAGAACTCACAAGTTTGGCCTCACATACATTATTTCTCAGGAAAGTAGTGGGATATATTCTTCAGTGTATTAAGAACATAAACATGAGGTCAAAAGAAAATGGCCTGGGAAAAAGGGAATACACAGTGGAGATAGGAAGAGTGTATTAAAAGAAATCACAGGGAAACACCAGGTATACAAAGAGCAACTGGTCAAGAGTGGGTTAGAAAGGTGGTTTTTAGAGGAAAAATTTGCAACTGATAGATTATGTGATAAATTTAATAGATGGAAAATTTCATTGAGACCATTGGAGCGTGCCGTAAGAAATAGTAGAGAAAATAAATTAAAAAATGAGGTACCGATGCTAGAGAAATGAAAAAAAATGACCTACAAAAAAAATATAATCATAATATACTATCTCAAGAATGAACAGTGTTTTTGCAATTATATTAAGGAAAACACCAAATATTAATTTAACCAGAATTATTAAATATTTTATTGGAAAGATTGGGTATGGGAGAAAATGTGATACAGGCTGAATAATTTAATATAATAGTATTTGTTGCAAACCAACTCAAGCCAATTGAGTTCTGATTAACTCTTAGATTCTTTTTCGTTAATACAGAAGCATCCCAAGAAAAATGAAGGGTGTGAAGTTTAGCTACCATTCAATGTCTTCAAATCAGCTTTAATGAAAAAAAGCCAGCCTCAGAACAAATTAAGTCACACACATTTTTACCTATGACAGTATATAAACACTTATCGGCAAGGGGGCACGTAAACAGTTATACAATTCAGGAGGTCTCTGTTCTCATTCTTTCAGGTGTTCTGACAATACCAGTGTGAGGAGTTTACTGAGGACAAACAGGAAAATACTTTCAAGGCATTTAACCTTGTGATCAGGAACACTAGAGTCCTCTCAAATTTGTTTGTTCAAAAATTTGTTGTTCAGAGGACTCTCTAGGATTCGAGTTCAGGATCAACTCTAAGCTATAGGCTTCTCTAGATTATTTCCATGTGTGGGTGAGGGCATCTCTAAAATATTGCAGCCACTCCACATATCTTGAATTTGCTAATTTTACAATGAGAGCTCATTCAAATTTTCATTTACAAGCCACTAATTTACTCTGGAAAGCCATTTTATACATTTACTGTTCTAATGATCAACTCCTATGGGAAAGTAGGGAGAAAAACGAGGCAGAAGTATTTGTAGTGATGCTTCCAGAGGGTAGGTTTTCTGAATAGAATATAAGGTGACTGTGTCTAAGGTATGATTAGACTAAGTGACCACACACAGGATATATATATATTTTTAAAAAAAAATTTTTTTAAGATTTTATTTATTTTTAGAGAGGAGAAGGGAGGGAGAAAGAGCAATGTATGGTTGCCTCCCACATGGCCCTCACTGGGGACCTGGCCTGCAACCCAGGCATGTGCCCCGACTGGGAATCGAACCAGGACCCTTTTGGTTCCCAGCCCAGGCTCAATCCACTGAGCCACACCAGCCAGGCAGAGGATATATTAATCCAACATATACATGTCCCTTCTATGCTGAAATATTTTAAAGTATTTCAGAGAAAATCATAAAAAACCAACAGATGAACTTCTAAAATGCAAAAAAGTACTAGCAATATAAGGTTGTTATTTAGAAAGTTGACTGTAAGTATCAGAAAAAGAGCTGAAAGAATTGAAAGTGGTTATGCCCTAGAGATTGAAGGGTGGGTGGGTGTGAAATGGGCAAGGAACAACCACTGATAATCATTTTAAGTCTTTGGTACCACTGACATAACTTTAAAGCCATACACATGTATTTTTTTGCTAAGTATAAAATTAATTTGAGTAAGATAAAAGGTGAAAAATAACAGCCGGGATAGTAATACTGTCTTGGAGAATTGAAAGGAGCTTTTGCTCCCCTAAATGGGAGGAAGGGATAAAAGCTTGTAGTCTATTGCAGTTGTTCCTGGGAGCCACTGATGTATGCAGGCAATTTCGCTGTTCTCCTTTGGAAAAAAGACAAAAGATAGACAAGATGATAATAATAAAATTAAAATTGCATGCTAAATGGAATATAGATGAAGTACTAAAAGGAAAATACTTTGCTTCAAAGCAACAAAATTGCACAGAGGGTTCAAGACCTTGATTTGAATTAAAATGAATAAAGTAGTTAGAAAAATTCCTATATTATATAAATGACTATGTTGAGTGAGGATTTTTATAAGAACTACAGGGACAGGATTCAACTGAGTCCAGGGCAACCCGCAATTACAGAACACCCATTCTGCATCAGGCATTGTGTTCCCTGCAGCAAGAGCACAGTGATGAGTAAGACAGCTCTTGAGAAAGCATTCACATCTAATGGGGGAGAACAAACTCAAGCCAGTCTGCTGATGGATATTTTCCAAGATGTAGAGTACCACTATAGATTAAACATGGCTGTTTGTGCACGTGCCTTCTTACAGGTGGTTACATCAGCTAGGAGTAAACAAACTCACTTTTAGAAGAGCTATCTTCCACTTACCTAAGTTCTTGAAGCCTTAAGGCAAATTTCATCCAAGCTGCCAAGCTATCCATGATGTCCTTCACTGATTTAGATCCTCCCTTCTCCCCTCCCTCAGCCCATGTCATGTCGTACTTCCATCGTTATACTACTAATCCAATTGAGCTGTAATCGTTATCTCTCTAGGCCACCTTTTCCAGAGAGATTGCATGGTTTTTTCGGTAATAAAGATCTGGAGTACTTACCATTATTAAATAAGAACATAATGCTAGGTACCTAGGTGCTCGGATAACATTTGTCTAGTCATTGGTGAGAAATTTATTCTGAGGAATGCAGAGGAAGACATATTAGGTGGTCTACACCTAGAAAAGCACTTAAAGGCAGGTAAGGTAAGTGTAAAAACACCTTTGGAGAAAGAGTGAGTCCAAAGATAGAATGATTGAAACACCATGCGGTATTCAGAAGATTTCCTGTAATTCAGAATAGTTGAGGAGCATATATATTGGAAATACAATCGAAAAAAGTAGTCAATGGTCAGATTGCAGAAAGCTTTATGTTACATTTATATGGGCTTCATCCTGTAGGTCGTGGAGAACTATTTAGGTTCAAGCAGAGAAGTAGCAAGATGTGCACCTTTTTTCACAAAAGAGAGTTTACCGTTTCTTTTTTTGTACATATTCATTGTGTAATTTCAAAACAAGATAGAAAAATGTAAAGAAAAATGGTATAAGAAACTATAAGGAAAGTTTTAAAATGTTCACTGCCTTTACATACCACCATTAGCATTTTGGTGACCATCTTTTTGTGCATCTCTGCATGTATTATACCCACAGAGGTGCAACACACTTTATGCAAACTGAATCACACTCGAATAATATGTTCTCTTTGTATTGCATAAACAGTTTTATTCTCTCTCTTGCTCTTCCTCCTGTTTTACCTTATCTACTTCTTGCCCCTTCTCCTCCTTAATTCCCACATAAATAATATTAATATGTTGTTACATGTTAATAATTATGTGTAGATATAATTTTTGCCATTATTTGAGAAAAATGAATCCATACCATACACTACTTATTCATTTAGCTTTTTCTACTTAATATATTGTGAAAATCCACACATCAGCTGGCATAGATCTAATTCAATCTGTTTAATGGCTGCATAATATCCTATTATATGCGTATACTACAATTTATTCAACCATTTACCCATCAATGGGCATTCAATGTGTCTATAGATTTTGATACTGTCAACTATTATACAGTAAACTTCCTTGGAAGTCTAACTATATTGATTGGTGTTTTTTTAGAGTAGATTCTCAAGAGAGAAATTAATGGATTAAAGTGTATTTTTAATTTTAATAGGTATTACCAGACTTCTATCTAGAAATGTTTGTAGTAATTCATTTTTATACCACAAATGTGTGACTACCTTTTCCTCATATATTTGCAACACATAGGTATAATCAATCTTTTCCATATTTTGTCAATCTGTTAAATGAGAAATAGCATCTTATCACTCCTTCAATTTGCTTTTCTTTGCTAGTAGTATTAGGCGTCATTTTATATATGCATTGAGCATTTGAATTTGCATTTGAATTGCTCATCTGCCTATTCATATTATTTGATATTATGTCAATTGCCTATTGGTATTATTTGCCTATTATCCTATAGAATTTTTTTTAAAGATTTCATTTATTTATTTTTAGAAGAGGGGAAGGGAGGTAGAAAGAGGGGAAGAGAAACATCAATGTGTGGTTGCCTCTTGCACGCCCCCTACTGGGCACCTGGCCTATAACCCAGGCATGTGCCCTGACTGGGAATTGAACTGTGTGACACTTTGGTTCACAGGCCAGCACTCAATCCACTGAGCCACACCAGCCAGGGCTAAAATTGTTTTTAATCAGTCTGTAAGAGCTCTTTCTAAAATGTAGATATTACAAGTCCTTTGCCAACAGGCATTTTAGAATAATTATGACATTTGGAAGATGGCCTGAGAGTGGGCCTCACTGGAGGCAGAAAAATTGGCTGAAGACTGTTCAAACAAAGTCCAAATGAGAGGTAATGAGTACCAAAACCAAGAAACTGGCAATTCTCATGGAGAGCAAGAAGATGGAATGTGGAGATCCTCATTATGTATCTCCTAATTAGAAATGACTAATCATAGAGCCCTTGGTTTCTACACTTCAGCATCCACCTCAGTTCCCAAAGACAGTGCATTATATACACTGTGAAAGCAAAGCTGTGAGTCCAGTTAAAAGAACCAGAGAAAACTCCCTATTCCAGTCCAAGTCTTCATGGTTAGTCTTCATGTGTGAACCAAACAAATTTCTTGTACTCCTTGCTAGGTTCTTTGACAATAGTTTAATACACTGTGACTGTACCATTGAAAGATGCCAAGTTTTTCTTTGGGTATCAAATTTAAAGTTATGCATTTTAGTAGTTTTTCTGTGAATATGTTTTTTATTATTTTTACTTCTTTATAAATGGGTCACTTATATTTTTATATGTAGCAAACTTCTAATAATCAGAAAATTTGATTTCTTAATAATAATGTTCCATTTTAGTATTATGTCACAGTGGGCTTCCTAAAAGAATTCACCAGTAGTCACGGGTTTCTAGTGAAATCCCAGGCACTTCTTTTAGCTCACAGATTCTCTAATCAGTGTAATCACATTGCCATCCTTATATGATAGCAGAAAGCAGTACCTGGACATGGTTAGCTCATTTTTCTATGTACTGTTTGTTGTATGACTTCACCCAGAAACAAATACCTAAACTAGGCATTAATATAGATAAAGCCATTTAGAAGAAACACTGTTAAAATTTCAGTACTGGGTATATATGGTTATATTCAGGGAGCAAAATTTTGAGAATAAATGAGTTTAAAATACTGTGGGATACTTTTTTAAAAGAAAGGTGCTGTGAAAATCCAAAGAATGATGTAAGTATATGCTTTAAAACAGAGGAGATCAGCATAATGAAAGGCTGGAAAATTCCAACTATACATACATACAGAGAATTTTATGAAGATACTTAAGGGTAAATGTTACCAATATAATTCCAGGCATGATGGATCCCCATTATTTATTTTTGTCTTATTTTATTCTAAAAGAAGATTTTTACAAAATTTTGTAAAAAATTAATGTTTTTATACAATTCTACTAATCATAAAAATACTTAATTTTCTTTATTTCCTAAAGCGCCAACTGTGGCCATTTAATATTTTAATCCTCACAATGGCTCCATAAGAAAGGTATTAATTTTTTTTTCAGTTGAGGAAGCATCACAATATGGATATGTTGCCTAAAATCACAGAGCTACTAAGGAGGAAAGCTATGACTTGCACCAGGTAAACTTGACTTAGACTGTCTGCTTGCGTCCACCATTCTAGAACATCTGACAGGGGCCAGGCAGTTTCTGCTGTGGAGTCTTCCTTCCTGGATTAGCACTTTCTGCTGGGCATGGACCAGTCTACAGCAGAGAGACATTACTATATATACCACAATACGATGGCAATGTCATGTGACTTTAAAATAAGAATGCCATTTCCTTCAGAAATTCAAGGAAGGCCATGACTGGTATGGCTCAGTGGACTGGGCATCATCTTGGGAACCAAAGAGTCACCAGTTCAATTCCCAGTTGGGACACACACCCGGGTTGCAGCCAGATTCCCGGTTGGGGTGTGGGAGAGGCAGCCAATCAGTGTTACTCCAGCACATGGATATTTCTCTCCCTCTCTCTCTTTCTCCCTTCGTTACCCTCTAAAAATAAATAAGTAAAATCTTTAAAAAAAAAAGAAAGAAATTCAAGGAAGTAGGAAACGCTATGCAGTGGATACTTCAATGCAAATGAAGATTAGTTCTCTTTTTATAGCTCTCTCCAGTTGTATTTATAGAGAATGTGATTATTAACATTGAAAACCATGATTTTCTGATTTGTCAGTTTCTTTTACATGATGTGTTCCATACAGACAGCCTGCGAGAGAGAGGGCACAGATAACCATTATCCCCACTTTACTCCTCATGGGGCTCGGAGGGGCCAGTATTCTTTGCAACATTCTATGACTTGAAAGTGGTGGAGATATGTCTACAGCCCACATCTTTTGGCCTAAGGGCATTACTCACAAGAGAAAAGAACAGTGGTTGGAGAAAAAAAAAAGCTGTCAGTGTACACAGAAAATTTCTTTCTCTACAGCAGTGCCTATTCAGAGCCCCCAAAAGTCTCTTGTGCCCGATAGTTGATCTTTGTTCTGTGCTGGGTTGCATGGAAAAGAATAACAGAAATCCAGTAAAGCTTCGATGAGCACATTTATTGTTCAATAACAGAGCTGAAATCACTTTGTTCTAACAGTTGACTTTTCACTGAACTTTGAATAAAGCAAGCTCTTACTTGGTTTATGTTATTTAGCAGAGTGAATGCTTGCTTAGTTTATTTTAAGCTTCCAGATTTGATCTGTCACATTAGAAATAATAATACCCCTAAGCAATTATGGCATTTGTCATTTGTTGCTCTCTTGTATGTTTCCCTAAACCCCAGATGAAAAAATAAATCTCTTTTCAGTGCTTCATGTTTAAACCGTTTGGTAACAGCCAGAGCAGAAAGAACTGCTCAGCAGTGATGGGACCTGGCTAATGTAAGTCATTTTGTACTTTGTTTTCCAGTTTTCTGCCTAAAACTTTCTACAAAATAAAATCCAGGTGGACCAGGAAGGAGTTAGATAAATATGTTTTAGATAAATGGTTAACTTCTGACAGATAGCTTCTCATCAGCTGTGTGATTCTATTTTCAGAAAACCAAAAGATTTGCCTGCTTTTTGATTTGGGGAATTTATTGTTTCTTCTCATTTTGTGGGAGAATAAGTTGTTCTTTGGGAAATAAAACTTAAGTTCTCATCTAAACTTATGGTTTAACATTTTTCCTGTCACCAATTATTTAAGTTAAAGCTCTTTTTACTGAAGAAATGTATAATAACTACATATCTTATGAATGACATTTTGAGGGAGACAAACATGAATTCATAAATTTTATTCATCTTTTCCTTAAATTTTGTCATTTCATCACGTGAATGACTGTTATAGAAGACCAAGATAGAAAGCACCATGCTCCACCCCAAATAAAAACAAACTGGGAAAGATTTATTATTACAGGGGAAAAGAAAAATGATAGGATTTCAGTTCCTTCAAAGATAAACTGCTTTCCTGTGTGTTTCCTTTAGTTGCTTCAAAGTACCCGTAGATGACTAAGATCGCTGAATAGAACTGTCAGCTATAAAATAATTTAGAGCTGAGAGGTGTCTACAAAAAATGATGGCATTAATTCTAAAATAGTTAACCTATAGCTCCTCTCACTGTCTGTATTAAAATAGCAATATAAATTTTCCTATAGGTCCATTACTTAACAAAATAAGGTCATACATTTTTGAAAGAATGGAGGTTTTTTTAATCTCTTAAAGAAGAAGGGTATCTATTTCTTGCAAACTTATATCAAATTTTAAAGGTTAACATGAAAATAAAAAGGCAAGAATAATCTTCAGCCTTCTCTCCACTGGAAATCTATTACATGACTTTTCAACAGTCCGTTGCCAATAACTCTGAGGCTTATGAAAGACTTAAGGAACACATGAAAGGTTAGCAAATTTTACATTGAGTTAACGCAGTTGGGTCTATAACAGATTCTGTGCATCGAGTAAAGGGTAGAAGAAAGTGTCACAGTACCGTAAACTACTCTAGACCACTCCGAGAGGACTCTCTACAACGTGACAGGCTTCTACGGTGACCAAAAACGGAAGAGTTATATAATTTCTGTTAGTGTTTGCCTAGGTTTTCATTTGTTTAAGAAGTCTAGGTTTATAGTTTTTTGAGTAGGAAATTAGACTGAAATTAGGTGGAATATTTGTAGCTATTGAGCCTAAACTTGGGAGTTGCCTTCATAGAATAAATCAAATTCCTCTTCCATATAACATCCTAAATATCTGAGGTTAGCAGTCGTGTTTCCACTGACATGATGGGTGTCCTCAACCTTTCCTCAAACGATGTGATATGAAGTTTTCTTTGCTGTTCTCCAGCTTTCAAAATTATTCTGGTAAGAACCAATTTCAATATAAAAATATTATCACCAATGTCATTCTAGGTATTAAAGTATTATAAATGTCATCATGAATATGCCTTGAGATCACATTCGTTTCTTAGCTAACAAATCACATGGTTGAGTCATTGAATTTGCAGTTAACTAATCCCATAATTCTTCCCTGTGCATGCTGCCTCTACACCAATTTTCTTTGTTCTACGTTGACCCAAGTTGTATCTTTGGATTATAGTGCAGGGCCCCGAATAATTCCTGTCAAAATTCATATTGCTTGATTTTCCTTGTTTTATTTACTTTATTATCCTTTTAGATTCAGATTTTTACATTATCGTATCCTCTATCCATTCTGGCTTCCCATCATTGGCACATTTTCAAAACATGCCCTCAAGGTTTTCATGTAAGTTGTTGATGTAAAGATTAAACAGGACAGGGCAAGGTACTGTTACATGACATCTGATAATTGCCTCCAAGTTATTATCAATTAATTAGTCAGCATCTTAGTCAAAATGGTTCTAACTGTTACTAATATATTTTAAAAATACTCTGACAATGTATTGTGTGGTATCTTGCCTTATGCCTTGATCAATTCTGACTACATTCTGTCTGCCACTTTTTCCTGATTTATAAGTCATGTTACTTCTTGAACATTACAGCCCTTGCTTTAAAAAGATTTGGTGGCAAAAACCAGAAAACAAACTGACAGTGACCAGTGAGGATGGGGGAGGGGGAGGGGGAGGGGGAAGGAGATTACAGGAAAGGAGGGGAAGGGGCAAACAATGGACCATGAATAGCAGACTCATGGACACAGACAGTGGGGGGTATTGACTGTGGTTGTGGGGGCGTGAGCAAGGGGGAAGAAGGTGAGACAACTGTAACTGAACAATAATAAATTAAAAAAATAAAAAAGAAACATATGAAATTAAAAAAACAGAAAACAAAGAATTTATACACACTTTATTTGGATTAGCACTTTTATAAAATTTGTTTTCACTTCTTTTCTACTGGAAGCCCCCAGTCTTTCTTAACTACAACAAATAAATTGCTTTTAGAGTTCAATTTTATTTTGTTTTATATATTAACATAATCAAAGACCTGAAGGTTCAGTTTTCAAGGTGGGGTCACAGTTGTGTTTATCAACAGTTACCCGTTTATATAAGAATTAATGAGCTTCTGGTTATTAAAGATTGTGTATCTTCCTAATATAATGATACTAATTATTTTTAGTATTGATGTTCCCTATTTTTTTCCTCCTAAATGAAATTTTCTTTTGCTGATCATGATAAGCGCTTATCTCTTTTTACCTGATTATTTTTTCATTTCTTAGTCATAACTTGGATGATCCAGTGTATTAGAAAAGTTGTTAATCAGTGGCTGGGTGTTTCTGTTCAGTGATCCGTCTCCTGTGCTCTCCTGCACCATCAGCCCAGAGCATTGCTGTCCTGAGCACAGTTCTGAGAGTACATCAGGGTTTTCCTCGTTGTCACTTCCGCAATCATTTATTTCTCCACTCAAAGCTGGCATCCCTATGTTTTGATATCTTATGTAGCAATAACATCACGAGTTCTTAAGAATTTACATCCACATGACTAAATTATAATTCCATGTACCAAATATATAAACCAGGGGTCCATATATATTTAATATTTCATAATATTGACTCAAAATTAATAAAAGTAATGTTAACCCTGATTTTTGAGTATTTTCTTAATTATGTTGTTATACAAATATATAACTAAATATAAATTGTATATTATTATATTATTAATAATTATACTATATTCTATTATTAAATTATTATACTGTATTCTTAAATAGCAAATCGTTACACAATAAAAGGGATGAAAGACACAGATTTAATCATTAACAAAATGTTAATTTTATAAAAATAAAAGATTATAGCCCTGGCTGGTGTGACTCAATAGATTGAGCACCGGCCTGTGAACAGAGTCACTGGTTCAATTCCCAGTCTGGGGCACTTGCCTGGGCTTGCAGGCCAGGGTCCCAGTAGAGGGTGCGTGAGAGGCAACCACACATTGATGTTTCTGTCCCTCTCTTTTTCCCTCCTTTTTTGTCTGAAAATAAATAAATAAAATATTTTAAAAAATAAAAATAAAAGATTATAGTGAAAATTCACAACATTTACTAAATACTTTTGTTTGCTCCATCATCATCCTCACAACAAACAGCTTTAAGTACCAGACGTTTAATACAATGCGTCCTTAGTATTGCCATCATATAAAAGGCTAGAAGAATTCAAATATCTGGGCAACCATCATTTCCACTGAGAGCTACCTCAGTCTCTAAACTAGGTCTTGCCTGTGATTAACCCAAGTCAATCGTCTAGAGTAATCAACCTAATGAATAATTTAGAAAGATCAATCTGATCTCCATATACTATAACGGGCGCCAAAGGAAAGAAAAGAAACATGGTAAAAATGGAAAGGAAATAGTCAATATCTAAGGCAGTGGCTCTCAATGAGTGGGGGTGGGGGGGCTTGCTCCTCAGGATACATTTTTTCGATGTGACAACTTGGGAGTTGCAAGGGGGATCTGGTGGCTAAAGGCAGGGATATTACTAAACATCCTAGAGTGCTCAGGACAGCGTTGATTTAGAATCAGCATCAGATTTTAAAAATAAATTTTAGTTTTGCTTTTTAAATCCTAAGGGTGTAATGCCTTATTTAAAGTGAATCTACTTTATATTGAAAATCAAGGGGCTGCCCGTGGGATTATACTATGAGGACTTTGAACTTCCATGTCTTCTTATACTTGAACAGCCTGCTGAGCAGGAACTGGTCTTTATTGCACAAGCATACTTCTGGTGAACCCCCCAAAAGATCATAAAAAATGACAAATACACTCGTCCATAATCTCCTAATAACAAATACTGTCAAGAAGAACAGTAAAACATATGGTTTGTAAAATGAAATGGATGACTGTGTTTAAACATTAGATTGACTACATAATGCTTTAAAATGTGAAGAACATATTGTTCTTCAGAGATGGATTGTTTTTCTAACATTTAAATGGATTTCCTACAAAAAGATCCCAACTCCTAAAGTGTGTACAAAATAATATTCTCAAATAAATCTGAAAAAGACTTGGAGAACTTGGATAATTGCCATGAACACAATGGATTTTTACATCATCCTTTCAAATGTTTTCAGAAAAATAAAGGGTTTGTAAAGGCCACTCTTTCAATGAGTCAGTTCTCTGTTCTTACTTCATACTCAAGCTTGTATCCTCTGCTTATGGAAAAGGATAAATACAGGGTGGGTAAAAGTCAGTTCACAGTTACATTGTGACATTCTTTGAATTAGTGGAGCTATTATAATATCATAATCTGTATGTCTTTTTCCATATGAACAACTGTAAACCTACTTTTGCCAATCCTGTATTCAGCAATGACACAGTTACTCTCAGTTGAAAACAAAACACGTAACTAGGTAAATAAAATTTTATAGATATTAGATCTTATCTTTTCAAAGGTACTTTAATAGGACCATCTCTAAAATTGCCCATTTACTGCACACGGTTGAGTACCTTGTACCTGGATAGTACTACAGCACCCAAGGGAGACTCAGGATGAACCGAGGAGCATGAAGCCAGAAATAAGGAAAATGAACAGATAAATTCTCTATTCCTTTAATACAAAGGCTGTCTAGCACACCTATATCTTTTGCTCAAAACAGAATCTAAAGAGCATTGTGAAGCCACTGGGGTTTTAGAAAAGTAGATTTCATGTAGGAGAAAATGAAAGGAGAGTTTTAATTTCTTTCGTTGTATACCTGCAGGGCTTAAGAGACAACTAAGCAAAATCTATATAAACTGTCTTAATGAAGCAGAAGAGTTTGTGACATTTGGAATTCATATTTCTGAGGTGCTGTAGTTTTCAGGGTACAAATATTTACATTGTAGCCCACTGATCAAATTGAGATAAAAGTGTATTGTTTAAAGACAATTGAGTCAGAGTTATGCTGAGAATATACTTTCATTTATTAATTCATTCATTCAACTAGTACACGTTACCAACACGATACATGCTGTGCAAGTAACAAGTGCCAGTTAAGATGCCAAGCACACCTTAATTCATGTTTGCAGAGATTAATTCGTGTGACAACATTAAGGAAGCTCTTTGCCTCTTCTCAAAGAAGTGAATCTGAACACATGGGGGTTAAATTTTAATGCAGGAGACCCAAGTTAAGGAGAGGTGAATGCTCTCTCAGGTTAAAAGACACTATGCTGGTTAGGAAGGTATTGTTTCTGTTTCAAATCCACTGTTCTCAGCACTGTGATTTTAGGGTTAGGTCATAGAAAACAGCTTTCCCCTTTGCCAGACGGCTGTGTAATGGGCTCTAAAAGGAAGCTGGAAGACTGGAGAAGGGAGGGACTGTCCCTGGCTAGGGTTTTGCTGTCTTGCTCTTTTCTTCCCATTAACGGTGTCACCTCAGCCATACTTCTTTACCCTGGCAGCAGCAATTTCGAGTTTCTGCTCTCTGCCACTTTAAATAGCCAACCTCCTGTCTGGCTTTGAGAGTCATAGCACTAGCTGGCAGCACTCAGAGGTTTGAGCTTTACGTTCTAACAATTCTCACTGCTATTTGTTCCTTTAGCCTGAAGGGGCAGCTGCTTCCTCCATTGTTTTTCATATGTTAGTGTATTCTTG
The DNA here is from genome assembly GCA_004026765.1 of Micronycteris hirsuta. Taxonomy (NCBI): domain Eukaryota; kingdom Metazoa; phylum Chordata; class Mammalia; order Chiroptera; family Phyllostomidae; genus Micronycteris; species Micronycteris hirsuta. Next base: position 82,405 of record PVJI01003647.1, read on the forward strand.
CCTGTCCTTCTATCTTCAATACTCAATTGAAAGTTACTTATATTAAAATGTTCTGTTAAAATAAAAAGTGGTTCCTGACTGGACCCCAACTGATAGAGCGATTAAATCCTTGATACAGAGCATGTTGTACCGATTTATATTGAGGCTTTCATTACAGTCATAAGCGGGGCCCTATTAACACAACCTGCAGTTTGTAACAGTCAGGGCGGAGCACAAAAGTTTCCTGGTTGATAAAATTTTGGTAGCAATTCTTTGTGGTGCATCACTTAAGTACACATACTTGTCGAAAGTGCATTAATATTTGGAAAACATTTAGAATAGTGCCTGGTTGTGAGTGTACACACAGATGCTTACACCTAATATAAATAAGATCGAATAAAAGATAAAATATTACTGTTCTGTAAGTAGGTAGACACATGCTGTAAAAACCTGTTGCAATCCTGTATTTGCTACATTTTGTTTCCCAGCACTCATTCAACAGCAAATCCTCATTGTTACAGGGCTCTGTTTTCATGGTTTTCCTGGGGAGAAGCCTCTGTAACCAATGAGCAAACTTCCTGTCTTAGGTTTTCACTGCTGCCCACAGTACTAAACAGTATGCCACTCAACCTCATGTCCATCTAACTTGCAATGACCGAGTGTAAGCATACTCTGAATACTTTTATTCATATCTCATTGGGGAGGGGGTGGTATATTACCATTTGCATGATTTGAGCCCTACAATGTAATCATGTTTCACATTTCTGATTTTCGTTTGAAGTGAAAAATCTGCTCTTACCATCATAACTCACTGGGTATTTTATTTAATTAGAATTTTAAAAAGTCAACATTTTACTGGGTAATATGTGGGATTAGTCACTATTTAAAAGTTTTAATACAATACCTCAGAGAAGATATTAATATTCTCTTTCAAAACACACAACATCTAAATGTTTGGTACACTTCTGTATGAGAAAGTACCAAGTTTTTGTACTTTTCCCCCCAAGATCTTAGTAGAGCTATATCCTTGGAGACCAGTGAGAATTTCTGTTAATTTTGTAGGTTTGTCTGTGAGTAATGTGTATGCAGGTGCTATTAAATGTACTCTGGGTGAAAGTGATCTCCTTAACTTTCCATTAAAAAATCTAATTTTTCGCCCTGGCTGGTGTAGCTCAGTGGACTGAGTGCGGGCTGGGAACCACAGGGTCCCGGTTCAATTCCCAGCCAGGGCACATGCCTGGGTTGCAGGCCAGGTCCCCGGTGAGGGCCATGTGAGAGGCAATCATACATTGCTGTTTCTCTCCCTCTCTTTCTCCCTCCCTTCCCCTCTCTCTAAAAATAAATAAATAAAATCTTTAAAAAAAATCTAATTTTTCCATGAAAAATACTTTTAATGCTCACTTGAAATAAATATGTTTTTAATGCTCACTTGATATGCATTTGTTTAACTTGCACTCATAGTGAAAAATATTTTTTCCGAGTGAAGAGTTTCTGAATCCTATAACATTCACTTCTCCCTTCACATTTAGATCAAGTCAGAGTCAGCTGGACTTCTAGATCAGAAGTCAGCTGGACTTCTGACATGTTTTGAGTGTTTGAGATAGACACCATGGAACTCTGAAATCAAGGTTTCCTAATCGATCCCATGTTGTATTTATCACATCCCCCACAACTGAGAATTTTTTCTAGGATTCCATTAAGTATCAGAACATAAACTTCATCAGAAAATAGGGTTTATGTGCCCTGCTGCGTGTTCTCTGTCATCTATTGACATATTCTCACTTGTTTAGTTACATGAAAAGCATTTCTTCCAATTATCAGACAGATGTATAGAGATACAGCAAATCCTTAGGCAATCACCTTGTAGATAAATTGATTCCCATGAATACTACAGGAAGTTATAGGTGTATTTTGATCTATTTTTAAAGCCGACTTAGAATTCACTATAATAAGGTATGTTCTGATTCTCCCAATAAGCCCAGAAATTCTACAAGCTACTTTAAAATACCAAGCATTGCACACCAAAGTCCTTCATAGATATTTCCTGGGTTCTCATTTTAAACACAAAAGGAAAAGAAAAAAGTCATCTAATTGATATAAAAATTGAATTTAACATTTCTTCTTTGAATGGAACTTAAAATTAATGGGTCTTTCTTGTGGGTTTGATAAAAACTATTCAGAGAGAAACAAGTTTCTTGATTTATTAGTAGAAAAATACTAATTTTAATTATTATTCTCTGAATTTAGGGTTGTGACATTTAGTCAAAGACCACTTTTATTCCAATTAGGTATTCTGGTATTGAAAGAATTCTCATCATTTCTTTTGGTTTTTATGTTACAAGTTATTCACTGTATTTTTTCTTTTTCATAAATCTAAGCCTACATTTTTTTGTGGAATTTTACAGAAGCGGAATTAGAAACTATGGTATGATAACAATGAAATGATGGTAATTTTTAGAAACAACAGAGACTAATAACCATGAATCACCTGTGCTTGTGTTTTAATGAAGCCTTATGTTCTACCAATTCATCATTGATGATGATATGCTGTGCTCCTCAAAGGCCCGAGTTAAAATCTTCATCTTTTCTGCCAGAATTTCTCAGCAGTTACCCATTTAGATGAGTTCTTTAGATTAGCTAGTTAACCAGTGCTCACTTAGAGGATGAAATATAGGGTAGGTCCTCTTCCATATACTTGGTATTGGGGGCTGGGGGGAAGCAGCAAGGAAGACTGGGATGAGAAGTTCCAGGTGTGGGGCAGAAGGAACTCACAGGATGTGAAGCAACAGTTGTGACTGGACTGGAAGCCTTCCCAACATCGATCTTCACTGACCTCACAGTTCTGCTTGGAGCCAGCACTTTGTAACAGATATGATATTGCGGACATCTGGTTTCAACCTATGTTTCCAACATCCTATGACTCTTGATCAACAATTAGAAAAACAAATGATATAAAGAATCCATTTAATGCATGACGCTTGGGTGCCTGTGTTCCTTTTGGAGGAAGGAACAAAGTAAAGCTAGCTGATATCAGAAAAATAGTGAAGAAGGAGAACTAAGAGGTTAGTTATAGAATAACCGTTATTTTGTTATGGCAAATAGAAAACTTTGGCACTGTAACTGGAGCTGGTTTATACAACCACTCCAGTAAAATTTAGAAAAACGAGGTAAATTCACCAAATATTCCACTGTGATGTCAAGAATTGCCCATTATTAATCCTTTTTCATATTCTGCAAGTGTCTGTGAGAAGAAAACCATACTGTCCAATAAAAATAATTTGAGTTAGTTATAATGATATCCAAACCCATAGAAATTACTTAAAGGTATAAAATGTCTTTCAGATATTAACAGAAAAAATAGTCCTTTCTTTAGCTATTTTGTAAACATGAGAGCATAAAGTATGGAAATTAAGTCATTAGTTTTGCTTAAATTTTGTGTGTGAGAAACCACTAGGTGACAGTGTGACTTCAGAACAAAATAAGAACACTTTTTCTGAATTCATATTAACCCCAAGATTTGAAAATTTAGCATTTAGGCTTAAGCTACATTTATTTTTGGAGATAACAAAAATGATTACTTAAAGAGGTGCTTCCAGGTTTTAAAAAACAAGATTAAAGAGTTAAAATCTTTGCCATTATCCCACTTTACTCAAATTTCTCTTCTCAGACTATAACAGGATTTTCAGTAACAGATGCTTTTTATTATGCAGCAAAAATCTCCTATTTACAATCTTCATCATATAAGATGCTATTGCTGGTTTCTAGAGTATTCTAGATGCTTCCTCATTAAGTTACCACAGTTCATGTTTGTTCCTTGCTCAAGCGAATTTTTAAAAAGCAGAGTAGCATTTTGCATTTATTTATTTTACAGAAAACCAAAAAAGACATTTTTGTGCAATTGGGTATACAGAATGATGTTAGGGGTAATCTTAGCTGTTTTCCTCCATTATTGAAAGATGTCTTAATAGTTAATAGTTAATATGAGCCTCCAGGCAGGAATTCCTGAGACCCATTCAACTATTCAGCTGAAGTTCTTGCCACTTCTGGAGCATTTGAGCTAAGGTTTAAATCATGGAACTATTGTCTGTGTTAAAATAGCCACAGACATGGGTAATAAAGACTTTGGCTGGCCTTTGTCCCTGGTTCCTAGGAGGAATTTCCTGAGTAATTGGGCTGTCTTTGTTACATGGTGGCCCCCTAGGACAACACCTGATATTTTACACCAATCAGTTGACTGATGGGGGCTCCTCCATAGTTTGTACTAACATGGCTGTTGTTACTGATGGATGAGTCAGGATGAAGGGTGGGCCATGTCAGAAAGATAAACCATGAGATCAGACCCTTTGAACTGCATGATATCAACTTAACCTATGGAGAGGGGAAGAGGCAGCAGATTGAGTTCAACCATGTGGCCAACGATTCAATCAATTGTGCCTACGTGATGAAATGCAATGAAAACTAAACGAGAAAGCTCAGGTGAGCTTTCCTGGTTGGCAATACTCTGGAGTATTGTCATACGTCAATGTGCTATGAGAGCGATGCTTCCTGAGGACAGAAGCTTCATATTTGGTATGCTCCCAGACTTGACCCTATCTGTCTCTCTGTTGGGCTGGTTTTGATTTATATCCTCTTGCTATAATAAAATGAAGTTATAAATACAGTATTTTCCTGAGTTCTGCGATTTATTCTAGCCAATTATCAAACCTGTGAAGGTGGTGAGAACTCCTGAATTTATATCTAGCTGATCAGAATTAAGAGTAGCCAATTGACCCCCAGACTTGTGGCTAGCTTCTGAAGTGAAGGCAAACTTGTGAAGGGCTATACCTTTAACCTTGAGTTTTACAAGCTCATTGCAACATGTCAGACAAAAAGCCCATATTCAAATTAGTTTAACATACTTTAGTAGATATTTGGATTTTTTTCTCAAAATCAGCATATAATTTTCCTCTATATTTTCCTTAGCTATTAGTGACACTTGTCTATGAATACCTCTTTTAAATTAAGCTTTGTGTCAGCTCTTTTTCTCCCAGAACAGTAATTTATGACTTACATATGAAAATGTTGGTTTGAAGACTGTGACCTCCTTTGGGTGTAGAGGATTCTAATGGGAATTGAGTGCTCTGTAGCATCTTTGTTTTTTTCATCTGAGCTGCTTGAGCTGCCCATTTTCCTATTCTGCCTTCAGGAGACAAGGTTTATTTTTTATTTTTTTCCAGAAGGGCAGTAAATTGAGAGAACCAAGGTATCTGAGGCCAGTGTTACAAGTCAGTTCTTCTCCCAGTGTTAAGAGGGAATCCGAGAAAATCTGAGAGCAGGGGCATAATAAGACTGCCATTTTAAGGTTCTGTCTAATTGAAGTAGTGAATATTTTACATTTAAAAAAAATTTAACTTCAACTATTTTTGTCCCTCTTTCTATTAGCGTCTCGATTTCCCTCTATGAGAGCATTTCTCCACTGAAGGTGGACTTGACAGAGGCCGTGCCCAGCGCCACAGCCCCTTTCATTGCCGTGAGAAGTCAGAAGGGCAGATATGTGACTTAAATTCTTTCATTTGAGAGCTTTGGTTTCTCGATGGGTCACATAAAATTCCAGGGATAGTTAAAAGCCAATCAGCTTTATGTAGGCCAAAATGTTCCTCTCAGATTTAGTGAGTTGCTCAAATCTTTCCAACAAACTTTTTTTTCCCCTTAGGTAGGCAGTCAGATTTTTCTGCCTATAATCAAGGATCCTGACTCACTAGCATGACTTAAATTTAGAAAGTGACTCATGATTGTGTTTAAAGGTAAGTAAATTCCCTGAAATATAATGTTATCTACTAGTAATGATTCTAAACAGAATCACGTCCATAAGAACCAGGCTGTGGGTAGAAAGAATTAGAGTATGTTATAAAACAAGAACTGCTTCAGACATTTAGAAAATATATAAATGAACTTGAAAATAGTATGATCCATGACATAGCATAGAACAGAGGCAGGAATGACACAAGAGTCAAAGGGTGAATATATAGTGATGAGAAAAAACGTAATAATTGGATTCTATGATATTTCAGCCTGAAGAGGAAAAAGTAAGGAAAAGAGGAAAATGTACGTGCAACCATTATGTTATAACTTAAAAATATTCACTAAAGACCCAACACATATCCAACATTATGAAGTTGCTTTTCTTTCCTCTTAAAAATAGAAGGTGGGGTTAAAAATAGGAAATCACATCCTAACAAATACCATTCGGGAAGAATTATTAAAGGGCAGAGGGTGGTTGAAATTTCTTAGGGGAGATGTACAGACAACAACTCTTTTCTGCTCTGGAATGGTTTAGATGTAAACCTCAGTTAGGAAACCCTGATATTCTCAATGCTGTATAATAAGCAAACATTGTTCCAACCTAACTTGTTTGAGAGGAACGCTGACTGCCCAGAGCATTACCACTGAACGTGGTAACAGAACAGTGACATCAGTGCCATTGGTCTTGTTAGAAATGCAGACTCTCAGGCCCGGCTCCAGATCTAATGACCCAGACCTGCGTTTTAACAGTATTCTTGACTAATTTGTTTGAGAAGTTCTAGCAGAGTGCAGAGCAACCCAATCTGCTTTCTAAGCCACCTTTTACAAGTCAATTAGGCATCTTTTGAGCATGAATTAAACTGTTTGGTTTACTAGCATTTTGTTTAATGTAGTGAAGGTCTAGGCCAACAGAATTAATTATACTGACAAATTATATTCTAGGTTGAAGCTATGGGGTCATTTGAATTAAGCTTTAGACTCAAATCTAGACAATTAGAATAATTTTAGTGTCATTAACCTTCTAATTTCTGTGATCATGGTGTAGAAATTCAGAAGGATAATAATTAGAATGCCTTAATTTAAACAAAAGGGTTGTCTTAATCTATAAGAAGTGAATCCCCTGTAATAGTACGTGGCAAAGATTATTTTTATCACACTTTTAATAATTTCATTTTGAAAATGTTAATACAGGTACTTAATACATATAGGATATACACACACAGATGTAGGCACATAGCTAGGTTTATTTATCTCCACACTCCAAAATGCATACCCCTGTATATGCCCTCTTACATTGCATGTGCAATACAATAGAATCTGGTGAAAATGATGAATTTACAAGACCGGGTCATAAAAAACATGGACACCTCCAGTATGCTCCCTTGGATCATTTGTTCTGGGGGAGTCCAGCCACTATGTCACGAGAACACTCAGGCAGCCCTGTGGACAGTCTATGTGGCAAGGAACTGAGGCCTCCTGTTAACTGCCAGCACCACTTGCCAGCCATTTAGAGAACCGTCTCAGAAGCAGACATCCCCAGCAGACAGTTTGATTGCAATCTCATGAGAAACCCTAACACATAATCACCTAAAACCACTTTCTCTCAGCCCTACAGAAAATGCAAATAATAAGTGTTATTATTTTTAGAATCAATTTGTTATATAGCAACAATTAATGCTAGATATAGATTTACTTGAACTGAAGTTGGTGTTGCATTATACCATATAAGCTCATTCAACAACAGAAGTTCTAAAATGATAATCTGTAGTAAATACAGTTTTTAGAGATCATCTAAGGTAGCACCTTATTTCCAGGAAGGCCTCATTTAAACCATTCCAGATAAATTAAAACAATTTATCCAAAGTTTTAGGAAGATATGTTCCAGAAGCTATTGTGAAGAACATTATGGGAAAAAAAACCTGTTTTTCATAGTAAAATAGATACTTATTTTTTATGTTAAACTTCACAGTCTTGAGGGACAAAAATTGAATGAAGGCTCAAACTCTCACTCCCCTGTTTCATATTGTTTCATGAAGTGACTTTTAAAAAGTTGCACACATGTTCATCTGATTATTTTTCTCAATGCCATTTAATTAGTATAAATAATAGTTATCATGTAATAAGGAAAGACATCTTCCCCATAAACAAACTAAAGAGGTGTTTGATATTGACTATGTAGCCTATATATTTGTGGGTTTAGGTTAACTAAATTGTAGGTTTATGCAACCAGAGGCTCCGTCTAATTGTGTTTGCTAGGGAAGTGGCCTTTGTTTTGTGGGAGAACTCAGCAATTCACTCTTCATGACAAAATGTAGAGCTAGATAAAACTCACTTCATTTTCTCGAGTTAAACAAGGCAGAGCCAAAGTCTGCTGAAGTTATTCTAATGGAGAATAATTCTAGTGGGTTGGCCAGAAAGTTCATTTTGTTTTTTCCATAAGATGGCCCTAGTAGTGCTTAGTTGTCTTAGTGCTTAGTGCTTAGTTTAACTTCATTTGAAACAATTTTGTTAGATTGTATTGTGACAGCTGTCATATCAGCATGCATTAAAAAAACACATCAAAATTGGTGAATTTTTGCACAGTCATTTTAATATTGAAGATGGAAGAAAATACAGACTTTTGGTGTATTATGTTTGTTATTTCAAGAAAGGTAAAAATGCAACTGAAATGCAAAAAATTGTGCAGTGTATTGAGAAGGTGCTATAACTGATTGAACGTATCAAAAGTGCTTTCTGAAGTTTCCTGGTGCTATTGACATTTTGGACAAATAATTCTTTGCTGTGGGGCTGTCTTATGCATGGGAAGATGTTTAGCAGTACCCCTGACCTCTACCCACTAGAAGCCAACAGCAGGAGATAGCCAACATACTGGAAATAATCAGATCAATAAAGTTATTGGTGAAAATGAAAAATGTGTCTTTTATTTTATGGAAAAAATTGAATAGGCTTTTTGGCCAACCCAATAGAAGACCAATAAAAATTGTTGACATAATATAGACAATATTATAGACACATGACTACAACAACAGAAAGAAATCATCATCATAAAAGGCCAATAAAAATAACTGAAACTATGTAAGTATGGTTCAAGTGTGAATTTTGAGTTCTTGTAGGACTCATGAATAATGAATTCATGTAGGATAATGAATAATAGCAACAGATAATAATGAATATCTTCACTGTAGGAACAGTCATTTCTCATTAACCGATGAGGGACTAGAAGAGAACAGAATCCACAGAAAATGAGTAGGAAGGGAGAGAAATCTGAGCTCAAACAGAGGCAATTCTTTTAGTCTCATTCAAGAAAAAATTGACCAGTTCTTAGTGAAGAATAGTAAGTCAAAAATATAACTTTGCTATTTTATATTTATGGTTTATAGGTATAACTTTTCAAGTTAACTATGTAACAGACTAGACAGATATTACTCCAATTGGTTATGGTCAGTCCACTGATTATTGATTAAGTCCTTTGTTATTTCATATAAGTCTCAAGCTTAAGGTCCCCTCATATGGAAGACAATATATCACAGTAAGTTTTGATATCCATAAAGTACATGGGAGTACAGTCTATATTTTGGCATCCATCTGCATATCTGGGCATTAAATATCATATAGGCACAATGGAAAATATGAACTTTATAAAATTATAATCATCCAGATTACGTAAATACATATTTTGCTTTGTTAGAATTGAACAGACAATGGAGGGAAATACATTTTGGATATTCAATTATGCAGGTTAAATTATTTTCTAAATTCACTGTAAAAATTTTCCCCCGTCAAAATGAAGAATGTGCCCTGGCTGGTGTAGCTCAGTGGATTGATCATGGGCTGGGAACCAAAGGGTCCCAGTTTGATTCCTAGTCAGGGCACATGCCTGGGTTGCAGGCCAGGTCCCTAGTGGAGGCCATGTGAGAGGCAACCACACATTGATGTTTCTCTCCCTCTCTTTCACCCTCCCTTCCCCTCTCTCTAAAAATAAATAAATATTAAAAAAAATGAAGAATGTATAAATCCTAATGAATCAGAGTGCAGGTAATTTTAGGTATATACCATCTTAGAAAAACATACCACTGCAATGAAGTATTGTTGCCCCTCAGATTTGGACACACCATAGTTTGTTACTTTCTGTAAACTTAGGAGAATATTTGACTCTTTTAACTTGGTATTTGGGGAAAAGTCGCAGCTATGTTTAAAGAATTGCCAAAGGAGAGGTTCATTTTTTCATATACGCTTTATATTTATGATCATGATCCTTCTCTTGCAAAGACATCCCTTTCTGGTCAGAGAAATGAGTTTCCTTCTTCCCCTGAGGCCTCCCAGAAACGATCTTCCTTATCTATTTTTAGTGAAGCTATAGGCCACGGTCCAAAGAGTCAAGAAGCTGTGTTATTTTTTTTCCTGCTTCTGTGGCAGATTCTCCATGAATCCTTACAGCCGATTTTTCCTTCCTGCCTATTTGTTTTCTCAAATGCAAAGTAGAGAGATTTTCATTATTTTCCTCTTTCTAGCAGAATATAGCTGGAAATGATCTGTGAGCCTCTTGGGAAAACAAGTCACACAAATATCAGATAATATTTTATTTGTCACTACGTAAATTCTAGTTTAAGGGAGGAAATCAAGGTACATGAGCAAATAACTTGGCAGTTTTAAGAGTAATTTGGTAAATGTTTTAGAAGAATACAGTCCTGATCTCTAAGGCTTTAGTAGGAATAAATAGAAAAACTCAGCAGGTAACCTACCACAAAACTGTTTGCTTTCTGTGTATATTCCAATCATATATTTGGGCTCAGGAATCTAGAGAAGGAGGAAAGCTGTGACTCTAAGAGATGAAAAAAGCTTGGAATAAAGTAATTGTGGAAAGAATAAAAGTAAGAAGTACATTTCCAAGACCTAAGGGCAACCTAAAATATTACATCTTTATTTCAGGGAAGTCCGATTGTTACTATTCACTGTGTGTACATAGCCAAAGTTTTTGGCTGAAAGTTTAGAAGAAAGCAGCTGCCTGTCACTCTTTTGTTAAATCTACTGGAATGAGAGATTTTTAAGGTCTGCTTTTTATGGGGTTTTGAGGAGGATTCTTTAAACAGATTTTATTTATTTTTAGAGAGAGGGCGAGAGAGAGAGAAAGAGGGAGAGAAAGATCAATGTGTGGTTGCCTTTCACATACTGCCCCCCCCCCAATGAGGACCTGGCCCACAACCCAGGCAAGCCCCACTGAGGACCTGGCCCACAACCCAGGCAAGTGTCCTGACTGGGAACCAGACCAGCGACTCTTTGATATGCAGACTGGTGGTCAATCCACTGCACCACACCAGCCAGGGCTTGAGGAGGATTTTATTCTTACTTGCACTGTATATGTTGTATCCATCTTTTCCTTTTTATTTCAACTTTTATAGTCCAGGTTCATATTTCCTTATAACTTCTACTTTAAACTCAACATTCAGCCACTTTAATCCTTTAATACATTGTGACCTGAATAATTCCAATGTTAAAACTTTTGCACATTCCCTGGCTGGTGTAGCTCAGTGGATTGAGCGTGGGCTGGGAACCAAAGGGTCCCAGTTCGATTCCCAGTCAGGTCACATACCTGGGTTGCAGACCAGGTCCCCAGTGAGGGCCATGTGAGAGGCAACCATACATTGCTGTTTCTCTCCCTCTCATTCTCCCTCCCTTCCCTTCTGTCTAAAAATAAATAAAATCTTTAAAAAAAAAGAAAAAAAAACTTTTGCACACAAACTTTTAAATGATTCCTTCATTCTTTTACCTAATAAAGTACTAGTTCCTTGTTTGCACATCCAAAAACCACCACAGTTTGTTTCTAGCTTAGTTCTTTTTCATCTCCCACATTTTTCTAGTATCAGATCTAAGGTCTGGCCATTCTGGGTTGCTCCCCATATCTGATGTGGTTTGTACCTTACTTACTCTAGATTTTGCCTATACCTTTTTCTTAGACTAGCATGTTTCTCTGGTACTTTAAAAAATTATAAAAACCCATCTGTGAAATTTCAAACATGTCCCATTTTCAATCTCCACAACAATTTTCCTGACACCCTCTATTTGAAAACAGGCCCTCCCATATGACATTAGCTTATAACATTTATATGTTCTCTTCGCATAACTACTTAAAACAGGATTCATTTGTTTATCTTTCCTGATAGATTTAATCACTCAACAAACATTTACTGACCCTATATTATATGCCAAGGTCCAGACGGGAGTTGGGGATACAGACATATAAGACCCAGTACTTGCTCTCAAATAACTCACAGGCCACTGAGAACACACATGTTAAGCCAACAAAGTGCACTGTGAAGCTGCTGCAGAGAAGTGCTATATCAAGTACCATGTGAGTGGAGTGGAGGAATGCCTAAACTACTTAAGGAGGTAGCAATGGAATATAATGAAAATAATATCAAAATGATATTAATAGTAAAGTGAAGTGCATGCTAAGCATTCTGCAGTGAAGTAACATTTCCTCAAGTACAGATACTATCACCACTTTCGGATGAGGGGACTGAGGCTCAGGGAGAAGTTATTTGGCCAAGACCACACAGCTGGTAACACCTAGCTCTGTTGGAGAGAAAAGTGTCAGGGCATCAAGACAGGAAGGGGTTTGGGAGTGGTAAGTGGAGAAAGACATTCATTTCCCCGTTAAAGATTAGATTATTTAATTGTGGAGACCAGGTCTAACACAAGTTTGATTCTCATGTATTGCTTACATAGTAGTGTCTTTAACAAATAATTAAAAATTATAAATATTATTTGTGAATCCAGAAAGAAGTTTTAGAATATGCCAGATTAAAGTCATTAGAACTTTAGACAACTTAGTAAATAAAATCACTTTTTCCATGCAGATTTGTAATTAACCGGAGCTAGAAAGAGGGTCAAGAGATGCACGCCAAATTATAAAGGCTGGAAAAAGGCTCGATAAAGGCTACACTGGATGCCAGTTAACCAAATGGCCTGAGAGAAGCTTGCCTCTGCAGTCACGGGTAGCTCTAGAAAACAGCAGACCTCACTGCTCAGGCACAGCCTTGACCACTACACCTGCCGCGCTGGAGCGCCTGCAAGCTGCTAAGAGAGAGGGGAGAAAAAGGAGCAGGGCAATGCCAGTCATTCTTGCGACCAATTTTACCTATCCTTAGATTTCCTCATTTCCCCTGGAAATCAGGAAGTGAAGAAATTAAAAAAAAAAAAAAAGCAAGGAGTGTGGTTCAAATGGATTCCCTCCACACTGAAACACCTGCCATGGACAAAGGACTACTCCCAATGAAAACTGCGTGTTTTCCTCATGCACTGCCATTGGAAATGAAAGCATAGTAAAAGTAGACTACAATAGAAGTTAGAAAATCAGGCTTCTAATTAAAAGTCTGCAACTAATTGGTTTCATGGTCTTGAAAAAAATCTCTTGGGCACATCTCCTCATCTCTATAAATTAAGAGAATCGGTGATGGAAGATGATTTGTCTTTGGGTGGTAGGCACACAATGCAATATACATGTCATGTATCATAGGAATGTACTCTAGAAACCTATATGATCTTATTAACCAATCTCACCCCAATAATTTTAATTTAAAAATGTATTAAAAAATAAAAATAAATGAAATCATGGAGCATCAGGAAAAAAAGAGTATTGGAGTAGATCATTTTGTCTCAAAAATTCAGTAATCTATGAGACAGTTCTCAACTCTACTGCTAGGTATAAAATAAAAAATTTTGACAATGTCAATCATTCAGTGTTTAACTTTCATTTGAAGGTATTGCATTTTGTGAGGCCTGTGGTTTGGATGCAAGGAGGAAATGAGGCCTAAAGAAAGTTCTTAGTCACAAAATGTAGTAGGAAACTACAACACAGTTGTCAGACTCTGAAGCAACTCAGGATCTCCATGGTCTTAGAGTCACCAAGAGATTACTTTTTGAAGTTTATTGTTTTTCCAATGTGTTTGTTTTTACTGTATTTTTTTCAATTACCACTTATCCCCTTTATACGTCACTCCCCTCTGCAATCACCACACTGTTGTCCATGTCCATGAGTCCCTTTTTCTTTTTGCTCAATCCCTGTACCCACTCTCCACCCCCCAGAGCTGTCAGCCTGATGCTTATCTATGAGTCTCTCTTTTGCTTGTTTGTTCTGTTTGTTCATTGGATTCCACATATGAGTGAAATCATATGGTATTGTCTGATTGGCTTATTTCATTCAGTATAATGTTATCCAGATCTATCCATGCTGTCACAAAGGGTTATTTTTTATAAAATTTATTGGGGTGACACTTGTTAATAAAATTATATAGGTATTCAAGTGTACAATTCTATAATATATCATCTGTATACTTCATCATGTGTTTACCAAGAGATTACTTTTGAAGATTCAGGAAAGCACCCCCGAAATGGGCAAACTTTGCTTTGGTTTTGTTCCAAACACCTTGCCAAAATATGCATAGCTTTTTTACATGGTTATTACTTATATACAAGTTCTATTTTATCAATTAGATCTTGTTCCAGAGCCTGAGCTCCAGAATTAAACATAAAAGGTAGCTCAAAAAATATCCTATACTTTCTGGTGCATGAGGGATGGAATGGTAAAGCTATTCTAGTGTGTAAATCATGGGCTTCTATGACTGTTCCTTATTAGTGAACATACACTGATTATTTTCTGAAAGAGCAAACTTCTTGCAGAATAGAATATAAAGAACAATGTTTTACAAATGTGTTGAAATTGAAAGTGATGAATTTGTTGATGATGATACATACATAAAATATCATTAGTTGCCTTTGTATTGTCAAAGGTTTTTTTCAGTGTGTATCTAGCTCATTTCCCCAATTTCCTGTCCTTTTTGAAATAATGATACTCTCTGAAATAATGAATAGAAATTGAGGTAAGAGAATAATCTCAATATTCTACTAGAATTAATACATTTAAGGACTAAGAATACTGAGAAAATAAAGTCAGTGAGATTATTATTAATCTTATGGATTTTTAAAACATAACCAGATAAAAAGTGCTTAACATTCACAAAATTTTCTCTGCTATTTCACATTATTAAAAAAAAGAGGGGAAAAAACATACTAGATTTCAGTATCTTTAATGAAACTGAATTTAAACCTTAAATTTGGGGAAGTAGACATCACCTCCAGCCCAGAGCTTCCTTTCTGAGATGATGAGACAGATTGTCAGGGAAGTTCATTAAATTGTCAAGGCCATGGTGGCCGTGAACGTTGCAGCCAAGAGGAGTTCCAGGTTTCTAACTCATTGCTCTTTTCGCATTGGTGCTATTTCTTTACCTTTAATGAATTAACTGGGGTAGAGCCTCCCTTCTCCTTGAACCTGGTTTGGTGTAGTAAGTTTAATTTTGGTTTTCCAGTTAATCCTTTAATAATGGCCTCCCCTCCTCCACCTTTTTTGAACTTAAAAAAATAATTATTAGTAATCAAGGAAAAAGGGATATTTTACTTTGCTTCCCTGTGCTTTCTTCC
This sequence comes from Micronycteris hirsuta, assembly GCA_004026765.1. NCBI lineage: Eukaryota > Metazoa > Chordata > Mammalia > Chiroptera > Phyllostomidae > Micronycteris > Micronycteris hirsuta. Next base: position 97,642 of record PVJI01003647.1, read on the forward strand.
CTTTTGACCTTTCCTCCAACTTTCCCGTTGTTGCCTGGGCTGGTTGCACAGTATTTTCACACCCGTGATAAGATCATTTTCCCTGTCCTGCAGATGTTCAAACAATAAACAGTGCTATGCTTTCCTTGTTTCTTCCTTTCCCTCTTTTCCTTCCTTCTTTGCTTTCTCCTTCTTAATTAAAGGCAGGATGAATGTGTTCGCTTCCACTCCATTGTCCTGAAAGTAAAATCTATGGCATGGCCAGAAGTGCTCTTTTTAAACCACAGATTTAGCTGTACACTGAACATGCTGAGAAATAACCCCCGAAGTTTTCTATTTCTCATTAACTTTTAAAAGCCTTGCTGACTACGTGCACTCATTACATTGAGTTGTAAATGATGTTTGAAGAGAATGATTCCAGCCCCCTCACTGCACAAAGAGAATACAAACAAGCATCTTGCAATTGCTTTTCTAAGGTGATACATGCTGTAATAGCCAGCTGAGTTACTGCTAGAAAGGTCTGAAGTCCCAGAAGTCTCAAACTGCTGAAAAACAAACAGGAAATGGAAACATATAACCTGTTCTGTGTTAACTCTCTCACCTCCCACCAATTCATTAACTATAGGTAAAAGCTTTTCTTCTCTAAGATAGGTTACCACATGAGGAACTCTGACTTCATATCCCCTCTTACAAATAATTTTCCTTTCTTCTCGGGCCCGTTTGTTACTAATAGCACTTTGATAATGCTGGAAGCCATAGCTATAAGTGATTAATGCTGGCAGCTAAGTGAACAGGTTAAGATGTTACCAGTAGCCATGTCTTTCCCTAGACAGATTTAATTCACTTTCCATTGCCATTTCTAATGAATATTATTATATTTTTATGTTTTTAGCTGAACATCTCAGTGGTGTTTGGCTAACTGGAGGGGTTACAGTCTTGAGAGTCATAATTGCAGTTGTCTTCTGAGCAGGTAGTCTGTCATATCAAATGTCCTTAATCCATCACCAGAAATTCCATTGAAGATCTTCCTCAAAGTATGAAATTGTCTTTTAAAGGCTTACTCTCCAAGAAAAATGCTTTTTATTGAGGCAAAAATGAATAAATAAAAGTATATGCAAGCATCATAAACAGCCTTTATGCTTAACTTAGTACCTTGGGGTGAACAGCATAAATACTATCTTAAATATAAATACTACCCTGTAGCATTAGGGACAGATCTATGGTGCATGGTAAGGAAAAATAAATGATTCCAGAGAGCACAGTTTGGGATTGATTACCCAGAAATAATAGGCCAATACAACATAAATCAGGCTTATGTAGAAAAAATTGTTTTCAGAGAAAATCAGTCCCACCTAAATTTTTTAAAAAAGAGTTTTCTAGGCTACCAGCCTTAAGACGAACAAAGAAGGTATGGGGTGTCAAAAATAGTAACATTTAGCTGAGCCTGTGCTAATATCAATTCTGAAAACTAAGTCTGGTCAGTAGTGCCCTCTCCTTCCTGTCTAAGATGGCACTGTTGCTCCGGAAGTCACTGCCGAGTCCCTCCACGTTTTTATTGGTCATTTGGAGATGGGATGAAGTTGAGGGTGCTTATGCTCACTTGGACATTTCCTCCATTACTAAAATTACTGTCATTCCTTTGCCACCATGTCCTCTGAGCTCATGTCTACCATTTCTGTAGCAACTGCCCTGATTCACGTACCTTTGCAGTCCTGCTCAAATCGAGGGCTTCAGTTCACTGCTCCCAGGACCTTGGGACATCATAGCACCTATTCTAGTGATGCCTCTTCTTCCAAGAACCTGCTGTGAGCCCCTCACTCCAAATTTTAGTATCAGTGGCTCCTACTTTTCTCCTATTTTTTATTGCTTTGGGAAGCACCTGCGGGGATATATCCAGCCCCTTGCTCCACTCACACACACATACAAAAGTGATGTGCTCTTCCACGTCCAGATAATCGTGGTCTGTATCCTGTCTCCTCTTTTTATTTCAGGACTGAAGACAGAAACTGAGGGGAATTATTTCTTGACATTTCCTTAAGAGGGAAAGACCTTATGCCACTCTCTTTTGTATTGTCCCTTCTTATTTGGAGTTAAGTTGCTAGACATGGTCAGAGTTCCCATGTTAAAACTTGCAGAATTAACCCTTTGCTTTGAGTGTATTTGAGAATTGAAAATATATTAGATTGCCCTCCATGATTTTAGATAAGTCTCTCCTAAATAAATTATTTCAGTGGGAAGTTGGCAGATTTCAGCATGCTGAAATCAGGGATTCCCTGCCTAGAACCCTTGCTTTTCTGTTGACTACTGACTACTAGTTGTGTGACTTTGAAAGGAAACTCATATGGTTGTTGGGAGGATTAAATAAGATAATACATGGAAAGCACTAATGAAAATGTTTGAAACAATATCCAGTTAGAAGATATCATGGAAGAAAAAATATCATATATGATAGTAACAAAGAAGATTGACTTCCTAGGAGTGAACTCAACAAGAAATGTACAACTGAAATATATGAGTAAAACTCATATATATGAGTAAAACTTTAAAATTCCCCTGAAAAATCACAAAAGTAGAATTTATCAAATGGAAAGACACCCCTGTTTTTGGATAAGATGACTCAACAGAGAGTTTTCCCTAAGTTAATTTATAAATTGTGCAAAATCCCAATAAAAATGCAAACAAACTTTATTATAGCATCAGATAAGTTTACACTATCATCCATATAGAAAAATAAACATGGGAGAATAACCAGGAAAAAATGAAAAACAAATTAAAAAATACTATGAGGGAAGGACTAGCCTTATTAGACATTAAAACATACTACAAAGCCTATATAGTTAAAACAGCATGGTACTTTCACATGAAAAGACAGACATACCAGTAGAATAGAATAGGAAGCCCAGAAATATACTCAAGTCATATGCAAATTTCATATATGATAAAGGTGGCATCTCAAATCACAGGGGCAAACATGGACTCTTTAATCATCAGTATTGTGATCATTAGGTAGCCATTTGGAGAAAACATACATTTAGACCCATACCTCACACAGTTCAGAGGACTACATTCCAAATGAATTTGAGATCTAAATGTAAAAGAAAAATGAAACCATACAAATATTAGAAGAAAACATGAGTGAATTCCTCTCTAACCATTAAGGAAGGAAAGACTTTTCAACTATGACTAAAACTCAGAGAAAATAAAATAATTGGTTAATTTGGCCACATAAAAATAAAAATCTGTTCCATTACAAAAAAAATACACAGAAAGTCAAAAAATATATGATAACCTAGGAGAAAATATTTTAAATATGTACCACGGAACAAAGGTTAGTATTGCTCACATATTTAAAAAAAAAGTACTTAAAATTGAGCAACAAAGGTCTAAAAACTTGAAAAATAGGAAAAATATTAACAGACAATTTACAAATACATAGTTTATAAATACTCTCTAAACATATCAAAAGATTCACACTTCTACATAGAGTAATATAAGTAAACCCAACACTGAGGTACCACTTACCATCTATAAGATTAACAAAAAATCAAAATTTTAACAATTTAGTTTATTTTAGCAAAACTTTAGGGAAATTGGCACTCTCATAATTTACTGAAGAGAATATAAGTAAGGTACTCATTTGAGGTTAATATATTTTTAATTTTGTATAGCCTGATATTTTTCCTACTAGTTGAATGAAAACATTCTCTAGAAGTTAACTAAAGTCACAAAACCAAGGTCCCCATGAACGCAAAGAATGTTACCTTATTATAAATGATGGAGAATAAAACTCTTGGCATGGTGGTTTGCCATTAATGGTAAGTTTTTAATCTTGTCCCCCCTTTTTTCTTTCCATTTTGTCTCCTTCCTTTCTTTCCTCCTTCTCCTTATTTAAACCCACATGGAGGTCTCTAGGTAGGACAGATTAATTTGAGAGGGCAACTATATATGCAAATACTTTGAACTTTTAATTCTCTTGACATATTTGAAATAAGTATTTTAAACATTGAGTTTCTAGTATCTGTTTTGCTGGTTAGTAATGAATTTGCTTTCATTTCTGCTAACAGAAATTCTCTAATATGTAGGTCTTATATTGCACAAAATTTAAACTTTTAGTATATGATTTGCTTTAAACCAAAATGAAAATATTTTCTTGTAGCCATTGGCCTTTTTAGAAAAGAAGAATGAAAAAATGATCTTCAACATCTCTTAGGCTTCAAAGAAGTATCTGCCCAATGTCAAGTGCAATCTTTTTTTTTCTTCAGTAAAAGAAGAAAGAAAATGAAACCATGACTTTTTATCAAAAACTTAACATTTCCTAACATCAGTGGAAATATAAGCCCCTCTTGTTTGAAGAACTAGAGCTTGGTAAAGGTTGCCACATAAAACCAACTGAATGCCCTAATCAATTGGAGCTTCTGTGTCTGACTGGAACGTGCTGGTTGTGTCAGGCTCACTTGGAGTTTGAATGCTGTTCTCTGTCGTCACCTCCTACACAGTCTCTGCCCTTCTGGTCTTATCCCTCATAAGAGGTTAAGAAAAATAGGAGAGAGCTGATTAGCCAGCAGGAACTGTCAAAACATCAGTCATTCTGACTTCCTCCCAAGAAACAAAACAAATCATTCTCTCAGCCAGCCTCCTCGCTGCCCCCTGAGCTCAGATATGAAACTGTCTGAACTCTTCCATATGCTCTCAATGTGTGATTGTGTCATTTCATCGGGAAGCCACTCAGAAGGCATTTTCTCGGTTTGATTTATATTTTCCTTTTATCTCTAATATGCTCCCAGGAACATAAAGTTTTTCTTTGTCCAGCTTTGTCTTCTCTGCCTGTCCAGTTTCCTTGTTTTCTTATGTTCCACAGTCCATTTATTTACTAGATTTAGGTTCAGTAAACATACCGAACATATTTGTTTGTTCTAGATCTTATAATGCCATGTCAAACACTCTATGTAGATTTGCATTTGTGTGATATGTATGTGTGTAGTTAACAACTTTCAAGGTTTAAAGACTCCATTAAACCACCAAGTCTTTGAACATTGAAAAAGAGGAAGCATTTTCTTATAAATAGCTTTCAGAAAGAGGCCATTTATGTATGTGTAATATTCTAGTAGTTCAGATACAATGTGCTAAAATGAGGTCAAGTCAATATGTATTTGATAATGTAAGGAAGAAAAGCATGTCAAACCAATGGTATGGCTTGTCTTGTCCATTCTAATAGAGTGAGTAGTACCACCTTATCTTAAACAAAGTACAGAACATCAATCAGTTGCTTCCTGTAGGCACCCTGACCAGAGATTGAACCCGCAACCTAGATATATATGTCCTGACTGGGAATTAAACTCACAGAATTTTTGGAGTACAGGATGATACTCCAACCAAATGAGCCACCCAGCTAGGGCCAGGGCAGATATCTTTTCAAGATGACATTTTAAATCTACACTTGAAAGCATCCCTTCTGGGTTTATTTTCCTGGTTGTTTTTTGTTTTTTGTTGTTTTTTTTTTTGCCTCCAGCATAATGATTATTACTCTGTCCACCTTGATATGTAAATATCCACCCCTAACCCCTCATCTATGCTCTGGAAAATGCCAGAGCATGGAGACTCCCTTTCTCTTTTAAACAAATAATAATAAAGAAGACATAAAAACATGATAATAACATCACTATGGTCTATAAATTGGACAGAAATACATAGCCATGAGCAGGACAGAAGTTATGATCTTGATGGATTTCACATCCAGAAACAGGGAGTTTGGCTCTTGTAGAGTAAGAGACTGAAGGTGTGCCACATGGGGGAGATTGGGCCTGTGTCACTGATGGGGTGAGTCAGCCCTGCGGGGGGTATAAAAAAATCTGTGGCAGATAATCCCCAGGATTATAGTTTAATTGCCGTTCCCACTTAAAGAAGTAGGAGGACAGAAGTATAGCCTGTAGAAGTAAACTAAGCCATCTGCTAGTGAGGGACCAAGAGTTGTGGTATCTAACAAAGCACTTGGAGAGAAACTGCACCAGATCCTCGGGGGTCTGGGTGCAGTCAATCACAAGACTAAGCAGGGCGAACAAGAGAGAACTGTCTCTTCAAATGAGATTATAATCCAAAATTACAAAGAAAAATCCTCTCAGTCAATAACCAAAATAAAGACTGATTCTACTGATAATAAAATAAAGTAAGGGTCTGAAAAAGATATTACAATACATTTGTTGATAAACATGAAAGAGATAAATAAAGGAATAATATTTTTTTTTTAAAAAGGAAAGATGGATTGGGATAGGACACTGTTCAGTTGTCTAAGAGCAAACTAGTGAACTGGGTGAGGATTTTATCAGAATTCTCATTCAACTCACTAATTTTGTAGTCAGATAAAGAGATAAGACAGGAAGAGTTATATATGATAAATTGAGACACTTGCGAAATTTCCAGAAGATAATAGAGAAAATTATAGAAAATCCGTATTTTCAGATATAATAGCTGAATGTTTACCAGACATAAAGAAGCATATGAGTCTTCAAGTTGAAAATACACTTCAAATACCAAGCAAATTGTCATGAAATTCACATCAAGACTCATAATAGTGAAGCTACATAATATCAAAAATGAAGAAAATACCACTAGAAAGAGAAAGAAAAACCTTGAATAGACTCCAGCCCCCTGGTTACCAGCAACGATTGCTACGGAAATGTAAAGAAACAACAAATTCAGGAGACAAGTGACTGTCAGCACAGAACTTCATAGTGGCCAAACGACTCTTCAAGAGTGTGAACATACCAGAATATTTCTGTCTTAAGAAGACAAAGACAGTTGACCACCCACACAGACTCACTGAAAGAACCAGCAAAGCATTCATTCAGCAAGAAGGAAACAAACAAGAAAACAGAAGGGGTGTCAGATGCAAGGAACAAAAAGAGAAAATGGGCTAAAAATACACTGAGATAATTTTTTGTTTTTTAAAGGAAGTTTCTTGAGCTGGCTTATATAGTAGATACTAGCTATATATAGCTATTGAAGTTTAAATATCGTGAAATTTAAAATTCACTGTTGGTGTTATACTAGCTACATTTTAAGTATTCAGCAGCCACATATGGATAATGGTTACTGTATTGGTGGACAGTGACAATATGGAACATTTCCATCATTTCAGAAAGTTCTGAGACAGCTCTAGTAATAGTTTAGGGAACCCTGGAAAGCTATGTAATTTATACTCTTAAGTATCTAGAAAGAGTATGAATAGATGATATATCTACTGATTTCAAGGATATCAGCCTATGCCTTTTATAAAATTCTGTTTAATGAAGAGTTTAATAAGTATATGATCTTCTCAACTCTATTTTGTGTGTCAGTCAGTAGATAGAATAAACCAGGTCTCCAGCCTCACATATAAGCCATCTCATACTGGGTAAGATTAGCAAATCAGCCTCAGTTATAAGAATCTTTGAAGATATACATTAAAAAGAGTAAATTTGGAAAGTCATGTCTTTATTTGTTTATGTTAAAGGTAGTTATAATCATTTGGACCACGTAAAACCAAACAAAAGGAAACATAACAACACAGAAAACAACAGCAATAATAACAAATCCGTCTATTGACTTCCTATTTGTTTATGCCTTATTTCTCAATAATAAAAGAAAGTTTCATAAGACAGAAGTATTAGTTTGCAACCTGTACATAGTTTCTATCATAAATTGTGTTACAGGCTTGGATAAGCAGAGATGGAGCTAATTGGATATTTTGAAGTAGATTAATTAGGCTTCACTTTTTTTCATAATGTCTATGACACTCTCTGATGGTTCATTCATTTATTTGCTCAATTATTTTATTTATTCACTTACATAAAAATTACATTGAATGCCTGCTATATTTTAGGCAGTGTGGTAAACTCTGGGGATTTATCAGTGATTAAAACACAATCCTTGCCTTCAAGGAGTTTATAATTTGGTGGAAGAAAGAAACTTTAGATTGAATCATACAAAATAGCTGTATTGGTAGTTCAGAAATGTTTGGATATGGGCAATTTTATATGTTTAATATAATGCATAGGTGATATTAACTGAGAGTAAAAAGTCTGTAATAAGCAGAAGTATATGCTATTACTATGAAGTCATAAATGAGATCCTAGGTTATCCAGGAGGGCTCCTTGGAAGAAATGAGGCCTGAGCTCAGATCTGTTGGGAGAGGAATAGCTATACCAAGAGTAAATAGTGTTCTGGGTAGAGAAGTCAATTTGTTGGTGAAAGACAGGTACAAATTATTCTGGTGTGACCTGCATGTGAAGTTTGGAGATTCACCTATTAATAATGATTAAGCACTATAGGATACATAGAACAATGGTGAAAGAGTTTGCTTTCTTTAAAGCTTCCATTTATTCACTGTATAAAATAAGGGCTAACAACTGGGAGAGTGGAGGGAAGAAGGGAGGAGGCAATAACATTTGGTGTCAGACACCACTTTTGGGCACCTATTTTGAGCAACTTACGTAACCTATTGGAATCTTAGCTCTTTACTTTTAAAAAGACAAAGATAATTGGAACCCTGTACATTGTTGGTGGGAATGTAAAATTGTGAAGCTGCTATGAATCTAGCAATTCTACTTCTGGAACTTTATCTAAAATAGTTGAAATCAAGATTGAACAAATATTTGCATTGCTATGTTCATTGCAGCATTATTCACATTATTCAAGATGTGGAAACAGCCTAAATGTCATCAAAGGATGGATAGATAAAGAAAATATGGTATATATACACAATGGAATATCAGTCATCCTTTAAAAAGAAAGGAATCCTGCCTTTGTGACCACATAGGTGAACCTGGAGGACATTATGCTAAGTAAAATTAAGCCAGTCACAGAAGGACAAATACTGTGTTTTCTACACTTACATGAGGCAGATTAGATAGCAAAACTCATAATGCAGAGGGTAAAACAGTGGTTTCCAGGGGCTAAGAGGAATGGGAAATAGTGAGTTTCTATTCAACTTGTATACGGTTTTACTTATGGAATGTGAATAAATTCTAGAGCTCTGTATAACACTGTGCCTATAGTTAACAATATTGTATCATATACATCAAAATGTATTAGAAAAGTAGATCTCACATGAAATGTGTTTAGTACAATAAAAAGGCAATGGTGATAGATTCCATATTGTTGGGATGACTGAAAACAGATGATCCATGCAAACCAATTAGAACCTTGACTTAACACAGTTCAATAAATTCTCAATACACAATAGCCATTTAATAATATTATAAAGGTGTTTACTTTTAAGAGAAAGAGACAGATAGTAAACAATCACGATATTTGTCTTACACCACTTTTACAAAGTAAAAGTAACATGAACAAAACATAAATAAAATATATCCAGGTTCAGTTTTAAATTATATATAAAGTTGGAAGCATACATCTTTTATTTAAAAATGTTTTTTCAGTTATCACTTTGATTTTTCAGTTCCCTATCTACTCATTCCAACCCCTCCCACCTCCCTCAAAGCGGGTAACCATTGTTAACCCCTTTCTTTCTTTATCTTTTCAGGGAAGTTTTAAGCAATAAAGTAAATATTTTAAAAATAAATATTGTATTTCTTGTGTTTTACATAAATGGTGGTGTGCTGTACACAGAGTTATACATTTCTTTCAGTGAATATACACTAGATATTTTTATAGATTGTATATAGTCTTCTCATTCTTATTATATACCCAATATGTAGACAGTATAATTTAATGGCTTGAACAATATGAAATTCTAGATAATTAACTGTTTTAGATCTATGAAAACAAAAACTTCATATTATTTGTCATTATTTTTCATATATTTAATTCCTTATGGAAGGACATTTTATATTTTACAAATAAAGGTATAAATATCGGCCACATCCATTCATTACATGTTATTTATGATGTTTTTGTGTAGCAGAGTTTAATTATTGCAAACATGGACCATAAGGTCTGGAAAGTTGAAAATATTTACTATCTGCATAAAAACTTTAAATCCTTATTGTAAATAACTGTTTCCATTTGAAAAACCTGATGAAACCTCACAGAATTGACTCATGTAACTATGAACTTTACCTTATATTCACGGAGACAACTGTTAAAAGCTCTAAGTTTACTATTTCTATAATCACATAAAAATGTGGGAATAGAATGGAAAATTAAGTTGGAACAAGCCATCGATACCAGTGAAAAGTTTGTCAATGTTTTGTCTGTGGAATCAGACTTCTTAAACAGCCAGCAACTCTGAAACGTGCAGGTGCTCAGCGGATTCTGTTTCTGGTCTCCTGTGGTTGGCGATGTTACTACTGTGACCGTGGTAGATGGTAAACGTCAAAAACGTTTTGTGCACATTCAATTTTCTTCATCCACTTTTGCAAAATAAAAACTGAGTACTTAATTTTTTTTAATCCTGACCTGAAGATATGTTTTATTGATTTGAGAGAGAGAAAGAAATATCCATGTGAGAGAGAAACATCGATTTGTTGCCTCCTGTATGTGCTCTGACTAGGGATTGAACCTGCAACCTGGGGATGTGCCCTGATCAGGAATAGAGTTCAAAACATTTTGGTGTATGGGTTGATGCTTCAACCAACTAAGCCATGTGACCAGGGCAAGTACTTAACTTTTTATTTAACATATACATTTTTTCCTATATTTATTGTTACTTAAAGAGTTTATTTGAAAAATTTAGTAAGTAGGAATCTCATCAGATGATAAAAAAAAGCATTCAGATTCTTCTGTTTCTTTATGGCATAACTGTTTAGCTTCTAGTTCACATGCATATTTCACTTGTACTTACTCTTTAATTTTCCTTGTTTCGCATGTAACCTGCTATTGGGCAGCCTCACAACTCCTGCATCTCACAGGCTTTTGCACAGGAATCAGAAAAAACGGTTAGATCTCAAAATGTAGGCAGAGGCAGCAGAGTCCAATACTTCCCCCAAGACTGAGACCTGAAGAAGTTAGTTGCCGCTAACTGCTACTGTCTTAATGTTTTATTTAAAACAAAAATTATGTACACTGCATAGCTGATAATATTTAGAGTCTTCCCTAACTATACCATAAGGATGGACCTCACAGAGCTACCATGCAGATTCTAGGCATTTCTTGGGGACTTTTGCTGACCGCTCTAGTGCTGAAGTACAGTTCTATCTGCTTCAGCTAACAATGCAGGCTCCAAGAGGCAGCAAGCTAGTGCCGGGTGTGCAACAGCACAGAACCCCACAGCCCTGCTTCACCACCTGCAGCCCACGTGTCTACAGAGCTCCGGGAGAATTGGCTCAAGTGGGGAATCCCTTTATTCACTCCTCAAATTTGTCCTGACAGTTGAGGAAAGGGGAGTAAAGAAAACATAGGTAGTATTTCAGAGAAGAATGAAGAAGCCTTTGCTCCTTTCCATGCTGGGAAGGGTACATGCAATATTAGCAAATTCAAAGGAGTATTAAAAATATCATTCATATTCACATTTCTTTAAAAAACTGAGCTGAACAAATAAAATATCTATATTGGCCAAATTCTACTTAGGGGCCATAAGTCTGTGACCATACATCTGAATTCAATCCCTTATTCTTCAAATAAAGAAATAGATGCCAATAAAATTTAACTGACATGTCCAGGGATATGACTAGTCAGTGGCCACAGTAGGATCAGAAGTGTGTATTCTTCCTATAATTGACTGCAAATTTAATGCTAACTTCTTTTAACAGTCATGTGTAGCCCTGGCACTCATAAATATTTTCAAATATGTTCTAATGCTTTTATACTTCCCGAATGGAACCTCTCTTCGAGTGATAATGATAAATTAATCCCTCTCTTTGTAAAATACTGCATTAATCCCAAATTGGCAAGAAACTGCAGCCCCTCCTGAATAGTACACCTTGCCAATGCTTAAAAAGAAAGGGTATATGGGTTTTTTCAAAAGCATCTTGCAAAAGTGGCACTTCTAAATAAATACTTATCCACAACGACAGTGCACTGATTATGCAAATGAATTCACTGTTTTTTCTAGGTCACAGCAGGGCTACTTCTACATAGAGTTTGCCAACAGGAATATGGGGTGGCAGAGGGGGGAGGGATTCCTGCTGCCAGAATGTAAAAGGTAAAACTTGATCAGAGATGAAGGATGTTTTGTAACTCTTATCTTCCCACTCACTTAAGAGCTATGGTCTGAAACAGTATTCTGTCACTCATGAAATAATAACCATGTTGGCTTCCAGATGAAATTAGTTAGAAAGTTTGTGCCTTAAGATTATTCTTGCTATTCTGTTACTAACTCTGTGCAGTCTTACAAACGGTTTGGCTCTCAGATTCCTCATCTGAATAACTGTGCTTATTTTTAAATGGGAACAAGGAGCAGTTGTTTAACTATGTGGCAGCTAATACCTTGTTAACAAATAATGCTAGCCGTTTGCTTTCCTCAGAGGCAAAACAAGCACCAGCATTGCTAATATTTAATTTAAGAGCTATTGAAGGGTTGATCATATGTTATAAAATGTTAAGAAAGTTCATTAAAAGTCTAATATAAAGTACTCCATTATTCCATAATTTATCTTCCACAGTGGTCAAAATATATGCCCAGTATATATGGATTTCCATGTACACTGACTTTCTCACCATGACAGGAATCCACACAGACAGTAGTGACCTTTGTCAACTGGAAGAGAACACAGTTTGGCCTCATGGACTAAACCCTGGGCGTGAACGAGGAACAAGTGCTGGTTCTGATACTTACACCTGTGGGACCCTGGGCCTACTCTCAACCTCACTGAACTTCAGTTATCTCCATTAAAAAATTAAGTAAGCATAATTTCATAAAAAGAACTTTGTGAACCAAAAGCTTCTTTGTAAAAAACAAACACACAAAGTTTAATAACATGTATACCTCCTATATACTTGGGAGACCAAGTAAAACAGTAATTTCCCAAAATGGCCCAAGCTGCCACCTTAAATACTATGTCCAGCTAGAGACAAAAAAGATGTGGGGTCAGGGGGAGGCCAGGCATGGGAGGTCACCAGGAAAATCACAGTAACCAAGGGTAAGGTTGTTATGCAGATTTAAGTTCTTGCCTTCTCCCTTGATTAGGGTTTCTGGAGTTTTAGTTACCCTTTTTTAAATTGTGTATATATACAATTAGTTGTTCAATTACTGCTGTCCCAAACAATGGGGGTGGGGGGGATTGGAACCAAAAGCTTCTGTACCGGAAAAAAAAAAAAAAAAAAACACACACAAGATGTCTTTAGAGTGTTAGTTGTTTGGTGGTTTAAGACAACTGAAATTAACATGGACACATTTTGTTGCTTTTCTTTCTGGCCTTTTATCTCTTATCTTCCTCTGGGAAAGTTTTAGAAGAAAAAAACTGGCTCCCATTTTGGAGAAACATGCATTTAAAGCAAATCAAGATAGACATGCTATTTCTAGGAGGCAACATTAACTCTCATTTTGCATGGTACTTTAACAATTTCCCCTGTCCTTTCACAGATAGTACCTTTGATATTTACTTCATGCTCAGAGAAAGTGCTGCTTATGATATTGCTATGTTCCTGTGTGTGGCTGGACAGCTGTGACTGAAAGACTTGCATGAACACTTTTCCAGGGAGGTTACATGTCTAGTCAGTCTGTTGGTCATGCTTTGGTATACCTAAAATCTTTGAATGAGCATCTTCAGAATTTCCTCCAGATGTTTACTGATATGTTCTTTGACCTTTCAGGTTCTACAACTTATGTTTAGTATTACAAATACAGATTCGGGATGTAGACTGATTTCAAAATGCAGTTCTGAAAAGTTGTGTGTTCCTTCCTAGGAAGACACTTTGCTTCTTGCTACCTTGGTTTCCTAACTGTACGGGGTGATCATTTAATCTACTGCCTATTGCTATTATGGGGAAAAAATGAGATCCTGCTGTAAAATTGAGCTCTTCACTCAATGCCTGGTGTGAAGTAGGAATTCAATAACTACTTGTTCTCTTTTTCCTTTCTCTTTCTCTTTTCTTCCTTGGCTGACTCAATATTTTCCTGATTGTCCTCATGCTATTGCTTCCAGAAATGATTGTTCTCTGAGAAGCATTTTTGTTCCGTTTTGCCTGTATAGGTCTTCTACATTTACCCAGTGGGAGGATTTAGGCTGCAACTAAGATGAGAAAGTACAGAGAAAAAGCTCTGGACTAAAACTCAGGAGAACTCTGCCCTACCCCTGGCTCCGTGGGAAGTTACATGGTCTTGGGCAAGTAACTTCTGTGTTCCCTCCCTTGTAAAATAAGGATGCTAATATTAATCCTATTACTTCAGAGGCAGTTTGTTACTTCAGATAACCAAATTATTTGAAAACACTTTGAAAAATTTGTAATAAAATTAAAATGGAAAAATATAATTGTGATCATAGTTTCATTAAACTTAGAAACGTGTTCTAGACAATTATAGGGACACTGCCCTGCACATTCCGTAACAGGGTAAGAGGGTAGCTCTATGGCCTGCTTTCCAGTCCAAAAATCTGGGGAGTTTTCTCCTTCAGTGTCACAGAAGCCTCCAAAGTCTTCAGCATGGGGACATTTGGTGGAGGTAATGAGGACCTAATCTGAGATGCTTCAGGATTCCTATGGAAGGGGCATGCATGATTGGATTCGGGAGTTCACTTTCAGTCTAGGTTTGTTACTGCTGTAGTAGATTGGAAAAAATTATGTATTTTGCCATGTGTAATGTGCACTTTTTGCCCAAATTTTTGAGGGAAAAATAAGGATGCATATTATACATGAGTAGTACTAATTCCATTATATAAATGTTTTTAATTCTTTTATTTATACTTGTGTGTTAAAAGGGTAACTCTACAAAGCAAGATTTTTTTTTCCCTGAAAGTTTGGGCCAAAAATGTGGGTCCGTGTTATACACGGCAAAATATGGGGTATGTGTTTTTTATCTTCAAAGTAGTTTGCAAATAATTGAAGCTCTGTCAAGGAAGTTTGATTTTTACCTACAGTAGTGGTGCATTTCCTCTGAAACAAAGTTCTAGAACCAAAAGTAAAACCAAAGAATTCACATGCCAAATTCTGATATGCAGACCTCAGGCCCACCTCACATAACGGTAACACCAAGACTCTCCCTAGTTAATGACGATAACAGATCTTTGACCTGTGCTTGAAATATATGGAGTTTGACATCAGTAGGCAATAATAAGGAAAACAACAGACCCTTGTTGAGATAGGATGTAACAATTTTCCATTCAAGGTGAATCACTGGCAAATCTCCACAGAAGAGAAATTGGGAAGAGAAAGTATTGTTTGAGGCTGAGCTCATCACCATTCAATAAAGATTGAACTTTGGTTTATTTTTCATTTCAAAGTGTGCATGGATATGTGTTGTTTTTCTCTTCAACCCACTCATTCCCGGGTCTGTGAACTCCTTTTTACCAGAAGGCTTTAGGGAAGAAAAAAGGTGTGTCAAAAGGAATTCAGGCAGGCAGACACAATGCTAGCTGAACACATAATGGGAGTTAGAAGTATGACTCAGGAAAAGAGATTTCAGTTATTAAATACCAGAACCTTTCTTCAACTGAGAAAAATTAGGATGTAATAAAGTAAAAGAATTAAAACAGGACTGCAAGGTTAATAAATTACAGGGTTCCTTCAATTAGAGACACTTTTAACTGTCACTTGGAAGTTGAGTTAATTAAAAATGTTTATATTCACTAGTGATTTCTAAGCCAAAGGACATGGAACAAGAGTACAGCAGGTACTTTTGTGTCTTAAGGCCTCAGGATGCCATTACATATATTTTTTTCTTTTACTCATTCAACAGATATTAAGTACATACTGTGTGCCAGGTACCCCTAAAGAAGAGACTGCAATAGAGACTGTGGTAGGAAAAATATGTTCACATTTCTATTGAGTTCAGTTCTTTTGAGGTAAGGTTCCATTTCCAGAGAGTTCTACTCCATCAGCCTTTAATAACCCTGATTTTTTGCCATCTCCAGAAACAAAAAATCCAGGAATTAGACAGAAGAGACGGGCAGGAGCTGTTTGCTGTCAGACTAATGGAGGGAGCCTTCAGAATGTGCCTCGGGGTGTATTTTAGGTGGAGACTGGGAAGCGAGATGCATTTATAGCGTGATCACATCAAAGATACATTAAGAGGGAGAATGCAAATCTTGTATACAGCCCTGGTTAATCCTCACAGTGCTATCTTGTTTTTTTTTTTGTTTGTTTGTTTTTTTTTTGTCTGTTTAGTTTTTATTTGTTTCTCTTTATCTTTGGAAAAACTAAGTAATGGCCAAGATTAGGAAATTTGCAACACGCTTTTTTTCTCTACCCACAAAGCCAAAAACCACCCTTCCCTTTAGCTAGTAGGAGAAATTGGGCTACACAATTTTCACTTTGGTACAAGACAACTTCTAAGGGCAGGGAGCTGTGATTTTATAGAAGTATAGGGCTGTGGAGGAAGGAAACATGGCAGACATGGGGATATTGACAGAAGCAAAGTTTGTATTCAAGAGATGGACTTGGGGGGGGTGGATAAGATGTAGAATTAGGAAAGGAGGCAGCATTCATGTGAGATGCTCTAGAGGCTTCAGAGTGCCTGATCAAGCCCAAATATCCTGGCAGGAGGTTCCTTTGTACAGGGCACAAAGGTACAGATTAGTTAGCCATAAAGAATAACTTGTAAAAAGATAAAATAATCAGTTTTCTGCAAATACATAATGAATATGCACTAATAATTGTAACTAGTTCAGAAATGAGGGAAATGATAAGGTTCCATAGGATATTTGTAGAAAATAACATTTATATATGTATATAAATGTTATTATATATATTATATATATACACACACATACATATATATGTAGAGAGAGAGCGTTAGAGAGAGAGAAAAGAGAGAAAGTCAGGAATGGTACAACTAGAACAAGAACAGAATCACAGAAGTGGAGATCACATGGAGGGTTATGAATGGGGAAGGGGAGAGGAGAAATGGGGGAAAAGGTACAGGGAATAAGTAGCATAACGGGTAGGTAGAAAATGGACAGGGGGAGGTTAAGAATAGTGTAGGAAATGGAGAAGCCAAGGAACTTATATGTATGACCCATGAATATGAACTAATGGGGAGGAATGCGGGTGGGAGGGGGTGTGCGGGGTGGAGGGGAGTAAAGGGGGAATGGGACAACTGTAATAGCATAATCAATAAAATATATTAAAAAAAGAAAAAAATGAATTTTTTGAAAGAAGCAGAACTGTCTAATATCTTAGTAGTCAATAATTTGTAATGCTTGTGTTATTGTTTCAATCAGGAGTAATTCAATTTTACCTCTACTGGATGAAATGTGTTTTCATAGTTATGCATAGGAATCATTTGCATTGCCATAAAGAGTAATCACAGGCAATTTACTTCTATGATATAATCACTAGGCCTACAGAACATACTATACACTAGTCAATAGAAAATTAATCAAAATTGAACCTTCCTAGAGAATTTTGGAGGGTACACTGGACAATAGCCAGCATGCTACTGAGAGGTAATTTAGTGCTCTTTCTTGCCCATTTCCAAGCTCACACTTTTTAAAATCTTAGACTAAGGGACAACCATTTTTTCATTCCCCTGTGCCTGCATAGTTTTGACATTAATTTTAAAAAATTACTTAGATCTTAATGAAGGTTTAGAATCTGTGTTTCTTTTCCAGAAAAGTAATATTGAGTTATCCAGAATAAGGAAATGACCCCTATTCTCCAGTCACTAGCAAGCATCTGAAAAAAATTATTTCCATAACTTTCCCTTTCTCTAGAGAGTAATTATCAACATATCCCATAGGACAAAATAAAATATCCTTTTGCACAGTATTGCGATGCAAGCAACAGATTTTTCTATATGATCTAACAGAGCATTAACTGAATGCACTGTCTGAACACTCTGACTAGTCTATTCAGTATGTTCTTTATATTTAACTATCCTTACTTCTTTTTTTAAAATAAGACATTTGGGCTTTATAGATTTATAATTCTCTGTGAATTTTCCGTTTTCCCACCTGAAGACACGGTGTTTCTACAGTTTGGGGTATGGTATAGCATGAAGCAGTTCCCAGACTAGAAGTCAGCCTGGGTGGGCACAAGGCCCCTGGGCAACATTATAGGGGCACAAGGGAATGCACCATGAGAGATAGCTAGGCCAGGCTTAGAGAAAAGTGATTCAGTATAGCAGCTAGCCACAGACAGTGAATTAGGCAGTCCAAAACTTTGTGGGGAAAAAAAGGTAGATCTATGATGAAATTTAGAAAATAATTAATATTAAGAAGTATAGTTCAAGAAGCAGCAAGAAGTATAGTTCAAGAAGCAGCAACTATTCAAAAAGGTTCCATTCATAAAACAGCCAATAGTGGTCAGAAATCTGTGGATCTAGAGAATAGAACCCAGCTTAGTTAATTTAGAGAAAGCACTAAGCATAGTCACTAAGGTTAAAGACCTGGAAGAATAACATGGTGTAAGTATAGACTTTGGGCAGAGTAGTTCTTTGGGAAACATGGTTTCTGCTTAGCATGATCTATCAATATATCATTGATTTAATACCAATTTGGTGAGATTCACACAGGGAATTAAGAAGACATTGCTTAATATAGCTGGGGAAGTATCCTGGCATTACTCTTGGTACTAAGAGTGGGGCTGAGACTTTGGTTAACAAAATTTTAGAAATGAGTAGGAAGAATTCTGGGATGAAAGTAGGAATAGACTCACAATTAGGAAATTCTGAAGGTAATGGCACAGATACAAATCTGGAACTAGGTAACTGTCTCATTATTTTGTTTCGTTTTCACCTTCGGCAAAATCTGATTATATCTTGTTGACTGTCCTATCTAGTAATATCCTGGGCTGCATTTAACTTGCTGTTGGCATAGAAAGACTAGTACATATGAGCTACATTCATTCTACAATGTCTGTAATTATTTTTGAATATCAAGTTTTAATAAGTGATCATCTATTTTTTTTATAGAGCCCTGATCCTTACAGTCTTAACTGAATTGACATATATTTCACATATTATCATCACTTGTTCTCCAGGTATCAATCTTCCAAGCTTTACATTTTAATATATCTCTTCTACCTATTGTTATGACTATTTATTTCATGGCTTTTGTTATAGGAGTGTCCAAACTTTTGGCGTTTCTGGGCCACAATGGAAAAAAAGGAGCTGTCTTGGGCCACACATGAAATACACAAACACTAACCAAAACAAAAAAATCTTGTAATGTTTTGAGTAAATTTACGATTTTGTGTTGGACCACATTCATAGCCATCCTGGGCCACATGCAGCCCATGGAAAGCTGGACACCCCTGGCTTGGAAGTTAAAAATCTTATATTTCAACTTTGTGTTGATTTAAACTTCATTTTAATATCTTTAAGTTATTATTTCTACTCTTTAGCCCCTTGCTTCCCAAAACTTTTCTGTTATCTTCTCCCCTCGATCACTGTGCGCTAGAGGTAGCTCATATCATTTCGACAAACCCACTAGAGCTCATTATTAAATATTCAAGAATTTTTTAAGTGAGTTGTTAAATTTGCCATCGTGTTGATATTTATACCAGGGGAAAAAATAGTTCTTGCAGCTAAAATGTCCACATTCTAGATTAGGAAAATGAGGTGCAGGAAAGTTCATTAATTTTTCCAAGACCGAAATGCTAAGCTGTGGTGGTATCACTAGAATAGGTTCTTTCTTCTCTGTTCTAACCCCTGCCATGGGCATCTGGTGAGTCTTAGTATAAAGGCAATGTTGGAATGGAATTAATTCAATTCCTCTTGTCTCATCTATTCCAATGTAATGTTTGTAGCTAAAAATAAAAAATGAAATGGCACAATGATTAGTATTTTAGGAAAAGATGGAAGATATAACTACAGGAGGATTTAGTAGCATCTGTTT
Organism: Micronycteris hirsuta; assembly: GCA_004026765.1. Taxonomy (NCBI): domain Eukaryota; kingdom Metazoa; phylum Chordata; class Mammalia; order Chiroptera; family Phyllostomidae; genus Micronycteris; species Micronycteris hirsuta. The sequence continues at coordinate 117,489 of PVJI01003647.1, forward strand.
CTGAAATAAGGACTCCTTTGTAAAGACTGCTTCCTCTTAGAAATTACGATTGCACTTTATATAGTTGGTACAAGCTCAGTTACGGTAATAAAACTTGGTGAGTTAATGTCTCCCAATAAATAAAAATAATAGTCATTTATCTCCCAATAAATAAAGCTAATGGTACATCTCAATACAGTTCTATATTAAAATGATTGTAGATATAGTGGTTATTCTAAATGCCAAGAAATGTATGTCATAAAATAAAGACTTAAAAATTGACAGTGCAAACTATGGGTATCTTTCTACTCTTAATTCGTATCTATCACTGATGAATTGAACCACTTTATTCTATACCACTTCCAAATGTCACAAACATTTACCCCAAAGTTAAAATTCACCCCACCCTTACTTTAGAGTCAAATGTTTCCTTCAAGGACTAATTAGGTTTTTGTTCTTTTCAGGGAAAATTGTCACTATCTTTCCTATAGAGCCAATTCTTGGCAGCATATCTCTTTAAAACAATATATAATTTCAACAGAAAGCCCTGTTACCTATCCTGACTGTAACTCCAGCTGACCAGAGTCCATAAAGATCAGAGCTCACACATCAGGTTTCTTTTCCTTGTTCACTACATACCCTTTTAAAGATAATTTCTATTAGAACCATCTATGTAGCTTATTCTGTCAGCCAACTTCTGGATCATTTAACCACTGGCACTTAGATTAAAAGCAAAACCTTATTTATTGATCAGGTTAAAATATTGAAAGATCTTCCCAGTCCATCATTCCCCTCACTGAACTTTTAATCAAAGCTCATTGATTATGATTTGAACTTTCCTCTCGACCCACTGCTACAATCTTAGTTTAAACCTTTATCATAGTGATTACATCAGTAATAACAGAAGTCTCTTTGTTCTCTTTGTATAATTGGGTACAGAGTGGGAGTCCCCCAAAATAGAGCATATTCCCCACAAACCTTAATTGGGGAGAACGGAGGAGTGGATGATACATTGTTTAAGATACTTTCATAACAATGGCAAGTTAGTAGTTATGCTGCCGCCCTGAGCAAATGTGTATGTGACTTGAAGAGTGTCTAGTGACTCGTGACATAGCCAGGGAAGGTGGGTGCCCCTATGTCATGGGGAACCCTTGACCTGACTAAAGATGGCAGGCAGCAGAAGGTAAAAGATATGAGGAAACTGGCAAAAGTAGCACATCATAGGAGGGGCCGGATATGAGGTCACAAAGGAAGTTCCCGGCTGAGCATTTAAAACAAGGGTGGGCTGAAAGAGAAGAGAATTGCATCATGAGGTCTGAAAGAGATGAGGAAGAAGCCGTACGGGAGGAAAGGGTGTAAGGAGAGAGCTGATGGAGCTGTGCAAGGACCTGGAAGAACTGATGGAGCTGTGTGGGGACCTGCCTAACCAAGCACAGATTTGTGCGAGATGATTGGAGCTCAACCGAATCGTGACTGGGAATGCTGAGCTTCAGACTTCTGCTTCTCTGAAGGACGTATGGAGAAGCCATCATCTTGGAACAAGTGCCTCTTTATTCAGCACAATATAATACATATTTCCCTGAACCACTACATGGAGGCTGAGAACAACGCACCCCAGGTCCCAAAGGAGAGAGCTGCTGAGAGGATGGTGACTCTGAAACCCACAGAGCACCTTCCAAAGAGGATGGAGACCTGTTTGTGCAGCCAGCTGAAGAACAGATAAGGACATGGGGAACTTCTGGGCATGACTGTGGCCTATAGCCCAGTGCGGGCAAGGGAAGTGCTGGATCTTGAGGGAGAACAGGGCTCTGAGCAGGAGTGCTCTCAGCACCCCCACCAAGGTTGGAATCCTGTAAATAAAAACCTGCTTCCTTCACCTCTAATTCTTAGGTCATGCATCAGTGTACCACATGGACGAATACTAGTTTGGCCAGTTACATGTGCAACTTTTTTCACCTCTTTTATTAAAATTTTAATTTGCTTTTAGAGTTATTGTTCCAAAATATAAATCATCACCTTCCATCTATAAAGGGTAATTTTTGTGTTATTTAGATCAAAATTTACATCTTTAACATGTTGGATCCAACACTTTTAATAATGTTCTTCTGGCTATAAATGTAGAAAATAGAAATACATAAAATATTAAATATTAACTCAAATAATATATTTCAGAGATAACTATTATTAATGTATTTTATGTCTTTTTTAACTATTTTAATAATAACAATAATAATAGTTTTCTTGGCTATGAAGTTTGGTAATGTCATAAAACAGTGGTGCCCAAAATGATGACAGTTGGGATGAGGTGGTTTTCAAAGTAGAAGAGGCAAATGCTACTCACTTTATTTCAAATAAAATAGAACATTGTTTGCTTTCCTCTTCACCCAATCTTGGTAAAAATGGCAAACTCTTAAGTTTAACCACATGAAATTTAAATAAAACAATTTATAACTTTAATTCTTATCATTTTATTTGTTCAAGCACTTATTCACACTTTGTATAAACTAATCAATTACACAATAGATAAACAGGCAGCCTTCTTGCCCTTGGAGAGTGCACAATCCAACAGGGGAAGTTGTGACAAGTACACCATTCTTTTTTTCCCTTATTTAAAAAATAATTAATGTTTTTATTGTCTTTTTCCCATTAGTATTTACTCCCCTTATTCCCTCTTCCACCTCCGCCCCCCACAGTCACCACACCGTTGTCCGTATCCATGAGTTCATCCTCTTTTTTGCTTGCTACCTGTGCTCCCCCACCCCCCTCCAACCCAAGCTTTCGGCCCACTCTCTACAACCTTCTCTCTATGAGCCTGTTTCTATTTTGCTTGTTAGTTTAGTTTGCTCATTAGATTCCATGGATGGGTGAAATCATATGGTATTTGTATTTCTCTGAATGGCTTACATAATTATTTTAAAACAAATCAGACTGGCACCAGTGTAATTAAAACAAAATGGCCAAGTGTTTCTAAAGATGAGATTGCTTTTTTTTCGGGAATCCCGGAAACTTCACAGATGGGTAGCTGTTGAGCTGGCATTTGAAATGTAGGTGCACATGTGTATGAACTACTAAAACAAAAGACCAGAGGAAGAAAGCTGGGAGTGTGTGTATAAGGAGTTGGGGCATTGAGTGTACGGGGAAATGCAAGATAAAGTTGGAGGATGGATCATGATGAAGAAGAACTTAAAATT
>PVJI01003648.1:0-73468 GCA_004026765.1 Micronycteris hirsuta
TTCCTTTCATTTGGGGATTGTTTCTTTGCCTCCCCATTGTTTGTGAGACTCTTCTTGTTAGCCTCTGTTTCTTAAATTGATCTGTTCTGATAACCTGTGCTTATGGTATGAACTTCTATGGTAGAATACCTGTGAAATCCAGTGGTGCAGTCTCCTTAATCTCCTGAGCTTGCTGGTCTTGGACTGTTGTTTTTCTTGGCTCTCTGTATGTCTTTGGGTATTGATTGTTGTTGGGTCTTTCTTTAGTGGGTCCTTTACTGAGGGTCACTCCATCCACCATACCTTGTATTCTGTTGTGCAGGTGTGGACAGGTTGTGCTGAAGCTGCTTCCTCTGTGTGAACAAGGTTTTGAGGCTTCTCTCTGATTCTTGTTCAGTTGTTTGTTGTGGGTATTTTCTCCACCAATTGGTTGTATTTCCAGGTCAGTTCTGGTTTGAGATTAGTGTGGGTTCCGCTCCCTCCTTCACCTTCTTCTGTTGTTATCTGTTGGTGGTTCCTTTGTTGGTGAGTTTTCTCTTCCAGCAGGTATCCTGGTGTTCACAGCTTCCGCCTACTCTTTTCTGTGATCAGTTGGAGGGGGAAGGCAAATAGTTTAAGACAGCAGGAGTGTATTCTATGGTATTTAATGTACCAACCCTTAGAGAAGAGATAGGAGATCTTTTGGATAAGTATAGTGTTAACTGAGATAGTTCACCCAAGTAGTCACTTTTAAGAAAGGGTGAGAAGTAGGTAAGACTCTTGTTGGTGGGGAAGGGGAGGATTGTGAGTTGGATCAAGAAAGCTGTGAGCTTGTGGGAGGTCAGATTATGAGGAAAAGTGAGAGTAAAGGACAGAAAATAGGCGTAGTGTGTGAGAAAATAGAGTTAACCACAGCAGTAGTAAAGTTCAGGAAACAGTGGAGTGGGCTAAGACCTGGGGGGTGGGAGTGCTGTGTAGTATTTACAACTGTATGGAACAGTAATTATGTACATGCTAATGGAGCAACAATCATATGACAGACTCTATGTGATCTGAAAAACAATATTAAAAAGTATAGGACCTAGAGTAATAGGACCTTCACTTGTGTAATGGATCCCAAGTGAAGTGAAAGGCAGTAAGTTAAAAATATAGTATGAATGAGAGAATAAGTGAAACCAGTCAAACCATGCAATTCAACCAGTCAAGCGAAGAAGACTAAACAGAAAGAAGAGAAATACAAAAATACTAGTAAAATGAAAGATGTAAGAATAATGAAAATATATATATACAATATCTTGCAAGTCCTCTGGAGTAGCAAAGTGAAATTTGTCTCACTGTCTCAGCTGTTGGTGTGACCCCTGTTTGGGTCCAACTCTGGTCTTTTCACAGTTTCTGGTTCTATTGTCTCACTTGTGGGAATTATTTTTAAAAAAGAACAACAAAAACCCAATAATGACAACAACAAAAAAAACCTCCTGCTGGCTCAAACTGGCTAAGACAGTTGTGCTGGACTTCCTGTCTGCAGCAGGCTGAGAGGGGAATTGGTTTCTCTTCTCACCAGACCTGACTCAGGCCCAGCCCCACAGTGTTCCTCTGTGCCCAGCCTAGGCCTACAGTCCACCAGCTGTGCTGTCCTTGAGGTGCACCAGTCAGGGGCAGTTCACACACACCCTCTCGCTTCCTCTTGTTCCTTGCAATCCCAGATGCTAGAGACTCCCAGCTCCCTCTCAGGCTAGTTCAGCTCCCCCAGTGTGCCAAGTCCTTTTGGGTATTGCTCACTCCCTGATTGCAGGGCAGGGGTTCCGCCTGTGGCTGCCTGGCTGTCACTGTAGATGCTGGTGCGGGCCTCCTTTGCTGTTTCCTTGGGGGCACAAGGGTCAGGTGTGCTCAGTCCCAGGCCTGTGTATGTGGCCGGACGATCAGCCACTGGCCCCCCAGTGGGTACGCACAGACCCAAGGCTGCGGGCTTGTGCACAGGGTCTTTCTTGGAGCTCACTCTCCCCAGGTTCCTTGGTGCACACTCTCCCCAGAGCTACAGTTGTGAGCGCGGGACCGTCCTAACTACCTCGGGGGCACCCCAAGGCTAGGTGGGTAAAAGGCCTGCTCTGCTACTGCAGGAGAGTTCTCCAAACAGCTTCCGTGTGTCACTTTCTTTATTTTTTCATTTTGAAATATTGCTCCTGTTCAAGCCTGCCACTTCATGCAAGGGCTTGGCCTCTCACTCAGCCCAGTTTTCCAAGCAGACCAGGGACTACCAGGTCAGAACCCAGCATGGCCCAACTCTCAACTCTCCCCAGCCAGTGCACACAGTCTCCGTGGGTACTCACAGCCCCCGTGTGTTTGCCACTTCATCCTTTTCCCCTCCCTGCGGCTTCAAGCAACCAGGTCTCTCCCTGTGCTGCTCCAACCTTGTTTGGCAGGGGAGGGAGCCGTTGACCTGACTCTCTCCCAAGAACCCTGCTGCAGACCCGGTTGGCACCGGGCCTAGGACTGCTGCTGCCCTAGTCCTCGCACCGGTCCCAGGGACCTTTTTGTTTTGTCCTGAAGCTCTCTCCTTACTGATTTTTCTATGTCCTGTACAATTTAGGTCTTCAATATTCATATATGTTGGGGTACTGTTGGCTGTTCAGTCTGTTTCTCAGGAGATTGGCTAGGTGTTTCACCTGTGCACAGCAGGGAGAGGACTCAGCTCCTACCTATCTTGCCACCATCTTCCCTTCCTTTTCTTAAAGCAATCTCTTTAGCATATCTTGCAGTACTGGTTTTGGTGGAAGTGTATTCTTTCAGCCATCTTTTTTTCTGGGAAACTCCTTATTTCACCTTCCATTTTAATTGAGACCCTCGCTGGATAGAGTAGTCTTGGTTGCAGGCCTTTGTTTTACTTGGAATATTTCTTGCCATTCTCTTCTGGCTTGGAGCATTTCCATTGAGAAGTCAGCTGCTAGCCTTCTCGGGACTCCCTTGTATGTCATTTCCTGTTTCTCCCTTGCTGCCTTTAAGATTCTCTCTTTGTCTTGGAATTTTGCCATTTTAATTATGATGTGTCTTGGAGTGGGCCTCTTTGGGTTCCTCTTGATGGGGATCCTCTGATATGTTTGACTTTGTCCATGAGTGACTTTGTCTCTCATCAAATTAGGGAAGTTTCCCATTACTACTTTTTCAAACAGATTTTCTATCCCTTGCTCTTCTTCTTCTCCTCCTGGTATCCCTATTATACAGATATTATTATGTTTCATGTTGTCCTGCAGTTCTCTTAACACCTCTTTGTTCTTTCTGAGTCTTTTCCCCTTTTTTTGCTCTTTCTGGTAGTTTTTTTCTACCTTGTCCTCCAGCTCACTGATTCAATCCTCTGCTTCACCTAGCCTCATTTTGATTCCTTCTATTGTGTTCTTCAATTCAGAAATTGTATTCTTAATTTCCACTTGGCTCTTATTGATAGTTTCTATTTCCTTTTTTATGTTGATATAGTTTACAGTGAGTTCATCATAGTTCCCTGTAATTTTTGTTAATTATCAGTGAGCTCATTGAGCCTCTTTATAACCACTGCTTTGAACTCAATATCTGATAGTTGACTTGCCTCTATTTCATTTACATTCTTTCTGGGGCTTCCGCCTTTCCTTTCATTTGGGATTTGTTTCTTTGTCTTCCTATTATTTGTCTTTCCTATTATGTTGGCTCTCTGGATATATTTGGGTTTTGATTGTTGTTGTGTTGTGCTTTGGTGGGTCCTTTCCTCCAGCTGGTTGACTGAGGGTCACTCTGCCCACCACGTCTTGTGTTCTATTATGCATGTGCTACCAGAAGAAAACCACCAAGCCCAGGGAACAAACTCATATCTGCAAAAATATCTGCCCCCTCCCCGCAATCTCAGTACCAATAGCAAATGAACCAGTATTAATAAGGGTGTTAAGAGATTAAGACTATTATAAAAAAGGAGAGAAATAAACTCTAATATAAATTCTAGTGTCTTAATATGCACAAACTTGCTGGATAAGAAATGACTGTTAAAAAGTTATGCAGGAAATAAAATATTGCTAATCATGAAGAAGACCATAGTGGAACTCATCTGGGTAGCCTCTAGTATTTACCACTGTTTTTTTCTTTCTGGATCTGCCTCTGGTGTTGTCAGATGTTGAGCCCATCTGACCTTAGGCAGCCTTCTCTGAGACTATCAGAGATCTCCTGTCTATAGTTGTTTCCTTCCGTTGTTAATTAGTCACTTTGCACTCAGCAATCAGGCTTAAGCCCCATAGGGTGGGGCAGAATTCCTCCTGGGGTTGGGGCTATTGTTTCCCCTCAGTCTGCTGCTGCTCAGAGGGGAGTGGTCTGCCGGAGCAGGATGGCTGTTGCAGTATGGGTGACAACTCAGCCCTGGGATCTGGCAGCTGCTCTCTAAGTTCTCTCCCCCAAGCCTCCATCCCCAGTCTCTCCTCAAGTGTCTCTGGTCCACTCTGCCCCACTTTTGAGAGGGATCCAGGTCTGTGGCTGTCTCCTTCATTTGTTAATCTGGTCACTCTGCACTCAGCAGTCAGGCTTAAGCACCACAGAGCCAGGGCAGAGTCTCTCTTGGGGACAGAGCTGTTGTTTCCCCTCAGGCTGCTGCAGCTCAAAGAGAGGTTGTCTGCCTGAAAACGGTGACTACCTCCATTTGGGGGATAACTCAGCACCAGGTCCCCTGTGGTTATTCGCTCCACCCTCTCCCCAAAGCTTCCATCTCCAGTCTCTCCTCAGGCATCTCAAGCCCCCTCTGCTCCCACCTTTGCTGGAAGCCCAGATAACTGACAGCAAATGAAAATTTGTGCACTGGCCTTTTAAACAGTTCTTTGCATCTCCAGCCATCTTTCTCTGGCAGAGAGCGACCCTGTGCTTTTTGCTGCTAGTTCTTATCTGTGTACTTTTGGGGTTATGGTGTTGTAGGCTGAGGATCACAGCTTAGAGTTTAGACCCCATTCTTCTCATGGGCCACTTACTTGTTCCTCTGGTGCTGCTGCCTGTGGGTGCCCAGCTAGCCCTCTTGAGTCTCCACAGCACCCCTTACCAGACAGGTTGTGCCAAAGCTGGTTCTTCTGTCTGTCCAAGGCTACATGGCTTCTCTCTCACTATCATTCATTTCTTTGTTCTGGATAACTTCTCCACAATTTAGTTGTAATTCCAGATTGGCCCTGGGAGGAGGTTAGTGTGGCTTCCACTCACGCCTCTGCCATCTTGCTATCCTCTGAATTATATTAAAGCTATTTTAAGAAAGGCAAATGCCATATGATCTCTCCTGTAAGTGGAACCTAATCAACAAAACAAGCAAGCAAGCAAAATATAATCAGAGACATTGAAATTAAGAACAAACTGAGAGTAACCAGAGAGAAAGTGGGAGGGTGTAATGGGGGGGAAAGGAAGAAGGATTTTCAGGAATATCTATAAAGGACAAACAGACAAAACCAAAGGCGGGTAGTATCAAAGGTGGGAAGTGGTGATGGCTGGGGTGAGTAGGAGTGGGAGGGGGGGAAATGGAGACAACTGTACTTCAACAACAATAAAAAAAAGTTAAAAAATATTAAAGCCAATAATTTTCTTCTAAGTTCTCCTGGTTTCATAGGAAGACAATTCAATACTTCAGTGAATTAGTTTTAAATTGTGCTCCTTCTGAGTAGATTACTGAAATCTTACACCACCCTGGTTCAACCTGCCCAGGATGTGAATCATCCCTTTGTCCAGCATGTCCACACCATATGTTCTCTCCCCCACCTTCTCCTTAGTCCGTAGCCTTCTCAGTTATCAGATCAACTGTGGAGGTATTGCTGTAGTTGTGTTCAAATAGCTCCTGTTTGCCCTGCCTCCAAACACAAGTGACAAGTGATGCTGGTAATTCAGATATGCCAAAGAGAAGCTGTAATGAGCTTTTATTAAAAAAAAAAAAGGCATGTGTGTATAGGAAAAAACATAGTACAGTTTTAGGCATCCACTGGGGATCTTGGAATATGGATAAGGGGAGACTATTGTATTTCCTTTCACAGTAAAAAAAGGAGGGGGAGCTTTTAAGAGGGGTGTGCCTGATTCTTTCCAGATTGAAAACTACATTGACATGAACATTTTAAATGTTCTACACTAATGAATACACACACAGACACATATATAAATGTATGTATATATTCTGTGGAAGCTGTGAGAATATGCTGCATAGACCTCTGACTCCAGAGAGAGTAATTGACCTGAGACCCCAGCTGCTGCACTCTGAAATCTATCACCATGTTGGCAATAGGCCATAATGGCCACAGCTGCTACAGCCAGTGACTGAGCCCAGCAGGAGTGCTGAGGCACACCCACCCCTGGGAGACATAGGGGTCCTCTCATCACTGACTTTGGATCCCCAACAGCCTTTCCAAACCTTCTTTAGATTATGGGGCAGTCAAGGACACTTGCCCCACCTTGTATACTATCTTTTTTATGGGGCCAGACTTGCAACACAGTTTTTTGCATTTTTTCTTTTAATAAACTCCTTGCATGTTTAATCTAGTCTTGGCATCTGATTCTCAGAAGATATATATCTATCTCTATGCATATATATGTATAGATATACATATATTACATGTTCATAATACAAATATATACATATACATTCATATATATACATATATGCATATTTGGATAATAATTTATCTCCATTTGTTGGACACTAGTTGTGTCCAGACTTTACCATTATAAAAAATATACATTTATCCCATTTTAAGTACTTTCACTACTTCTTTGGATAACTTTTTTAAAAACCATGCCACAGTGAATGTCTTTTACTGGAATACCTCCAAAGAACTCATAGAGCGAACATCACACTCACCACTTCTTTTCTATATGTAACACATTTTGCAGAGTTTAAAGTTTTTCTGGCAAATGAGCCCCAGGCCTTCTGTGTGTGTGTGTGTAAATAAGAAGTGAGGAGCTACTGTGTTCTTCCACATTCCAGGGAAGTGGGAAGGGAAGGGAAGGGTCTCAGCCACATCAATGATCTTTTCATTCTTCCCTGCTCATCACAACTCTTAACATGGATCCTCTTGTCCCATATCAGAGTTCTTGATTGCAAGTGACAGGAATTGATTCTGTATCACCTAAGCAAAAGAGAATTTGTTGGAAAGGTATGGGGAACTCACAATATATGGGAGGCTGAACGATTAGTCTTGAGAGATCCCCAGGGCTGGCCTATAGGATTCAGATTCTGGAAGAGAAATATTCATTGAGGTACTTTTGAGGCAGAGGGAGCCTTCGGTTTCTTTATAGCACAGGTGGCAAACACAAGGCCCGCAGGCCAAATCCAACCCTCCACCTTGTTATTTCTGGCCCGGCACCCTGTTTCTACCCCATGGCAGTGCCGAGCTCTTGCTTAACTGTTAAGGAGTAGTTACATTCATAGAGTTTTAAAATTACATTTGGCCCTTTGAAGGCAACCGCGAGGCTGATGTGGCCCCCAGTAAAAATGAATTTAACACCCCTGCTTTACAGCAAGACAGGTGACTCAAATTTCACTCCCACTAAGACAGAACCCAATGAACTCAAGATAATCCCCCAGATATAATGGGAAGATTTGGAAAAAGGAGAAATAAATATTGAGCAGCAAAATATAATTTTAAAAATCAATAAGTATTCAACACACACTTTTTTATACATTTTCATTGTCCTTGAGTTTGCAAACTTCAGAGACTGGCCACAGCTATTGGATGATAAATTAGTTTTTGCCCAAGTAAAAGAAAGTTTTCTGATTGAGACATAGCCTAGCTTTTGCCAGGAGCCTGATTAAATTAATTCAGCTCCTAAGTTTTCTTTCCATCCAAGGACTTAGGGTTCTGTTTTACTGTTCAAAATGAAGTGTTATTGCAAGGACAGCTGCACTATCCATCAATTCCAAAGATCCCTCAGTTACCTCCTAGAGTTTTACTATGGACTTACTGGCTCTTCACACAGGTTTTTAGTTTGTTTGGTTTGGTTTTGGTGGATTCCCAAATGTGATAGCACGGTACTGTTAACAAATGGAAAGGCTGGGATGCCTTCCGGAAAAATGATCTATAAGGTTTCAATTTTTTCCTCCTTGAATCCATATCACTCTCTTTTTCTTCAGAGAAGTGTTCCTTGCTTTGTTTTATTTTACTTAATGACCCTGCCACTTATCTTCCTTGAGAGTTCTTTTCCCCATCTAATTCTTATTTTAAGGAAACTCACTTAGAGCCATCACCAAGCCCGTTTGCTCACTGCAAGAAGAAGTAAATGCTCTTAGAAAATAATCATAAAGTGTATATGAGATAAGCTTGTCTTCAGCTGAGGATAAAAAAATCTTATATACAAATGGAACTTGAACTCATGGAAACAAATTTCAAAAGAGGGATGTTCAGGTTGATATTCAGGTAATATGTCAGTATTGTCATTCCAGGTAAAGATGGCCTTGCAACAAGAAGGATTCCACCGAAAAAAGCGAGGGTATAGAGATATCAATGAGATTGACATCAACATGAATGATCCTCTATTTACAAAGCAATGGTATTTGGTAAGTGTCTCTATTATTCCTAATGTTTCTCATTTTGAGATTTCGAATAAAAGATGCGTATCTATTTCTTCATTATTCTTTGGGATGTCAGCCAGCATGGAACTCTGTGAACTGCTCTGTCCCTTCTGATACATATTGATTTTCTGTCACCACCCAAGCATCTCATTCTCTAATCTGCTTTCTTCCGAACTGCTAAGTAGTCAAGGTCTCCTAGGGTCAAAGCAACTACCAACAGCAGATCAGATTCTTCCAGACTCTGAAAAAGGGCACCAGTGTATGAGTGAAGACTTGTAAAAACATGTAAAGGTCAAGTCAAAGGTCTGGGAAGAGTTAGCTGGGGTCTCAACAGTCAGAGCAATGGCAGGACCTGATGAAAACACAGGCGTAAGGGAAATATTCAGGTGACTTCACAAGAGACAAGCAAGAGACCTCAAAGACTAAAGTAACAAAAGTAGCATCTATCAGTGTTTCCTAAAATAATGGCAGGAAATCAGTTCAATGGTACTTCACCGATGCAGGATTCAAAGCAGGGAAATCTAGTCTGCCTAGTGAAGTGAATATTTTCTGGCTCACCAAGAGTCCATCCATTTGGATGAGTTATGTTTAAAAGGAGCTCAAGGACTCCAAACAAACAAAACTGTAGGACATAATGAGAGAAAAGAAGTGACTAATTTATAAACATGAGTAAGCTTTATTTAGGATTAGACGTTGAGCAAGAGAGAAAATAATGACCCTGTGGACTGCTACATTATAGGAATACCTCACAACCCCCTCTTGGGGCTTTAGAACTTGACTATGCCTCATGCTTTTTGGCATGAAATTCTAAAATTCCCATCCAGGTAGCTGAATAAACTTATGTGTACAGTCAGCCCTTCATATCCACAGGTTCTGCATCCACAAATTTAACCAACTGGGGATTGAAAATATTCTAAAAAAGTGCCAGAAATTTCCAAAAAGCAAAATTTGAATTTGCCACATGCAGAGCACTATGCTGAACCCACACAAATGAAGTGATTTGTAGGCATATCTTGCTGTGACCTATATGCAAAGCATCAGTTATATACAAGTTCTACACCATTTTATATAAGGGACTTGAACATCCATGGATTTTGATATCAATCATCCTCAGATACAGAGGGATGATTGTATTGCTCAGGGCAGGCAAGGTTTCTTCCAGTAACAACACTCAACTCGCAATGGCTTAACAAAAATCAAAGTTTCTCGGCATGCTACACATCCAGTGTTTCATAATTCCTCAGGAACTCAGGCTGATCAAGCTCCACTGCTACTCCATCTTGATCCTGCTTTCATGAGCACATCAAGGAAAAGAAGGGGTAAACTGTACACTAGCTCCTAAAGCTTCTGCGTAGATGTGACAAATGACACAGGAGCTCATATTCCACTGGCCAAAATCAGTCACATGGTCATTCTCACTTCCAAGGGAAAGAAAAGGTGTAAGCTTAACATATGCCTAGAAGAAAAAGAGTGGACTTTTTTTTTTCATCTACACCAAGTGTATTTTTTTATTGATTTTTAGAGAGAGAGGAAGGGAGAGAGAGGGAAAGAGAAACATCAATGTGAGAAAGAAACAGCGATTGGTTGCCTCACCCTAACAGGGGATCAAACCCACAATCTAGATGTGCACCCTGACCAGGAATCAAAACCTCAACCTTTTGATGTACAGGATGATGCTCCAACCAACTGAGCCACCCAGCCAGGGCAGAGTGGCCATTTTTACGAAGAACACTAATGACATTCACATAACGTTTTAGCAATTCCATAATAGCCAATTGGTCACTGGGGGCTTTTGACAGTACAAACTCTGGTGTCACTACTTTTTTATGATTCATCTTTGAGAAAATTCTGCACAGAACAAAGATGCATTAAAAAAGGATATTGAGCACATTTATTTGGGATTTTTTTTCTTTGTCTTCCTTTATTTCACCTTTGGATTTTTTTGAGGGGGAGGATTTATTATATATTGATAATAAATACATAGCATTAGAACATGCTAATATATACTCATATATTCTAATGATATATATCTATATATATCATCAGAATATGCACTAAAGTTGAGTCAGCTATCTTTAATTCAGTTTAACAAATATTTTTAAGCAATTGGTGTTGTAGTATTGAATCACAAACATAAATAAAACATCTCCCTCTTGCAAAGGATATTGTATGTAGTAAGGAAATCATATTAAATAATAATAATCCAAAACAATATGTGCTAAATTAAAAACATGAGGTATAAGTAAGTGAACACTTAATTCTAATTTGGGGAGGGTTTCTTGCAATGGCAGCTCTAAGGAGTTTAAATATCACAATCTGATCATAGAAGATGGGAGTATTGAAACTGTGTTTGCATACTCATAAATAATATAAAAAACATCAATTGTGTATTTCAAAAACTGGAGGAAGAAGGCTAGAAGAGGTGGGTGGGGAAACAAATAAAAGTTCTGGCTCATGGAGGATGTGGCCTTTGAGCTAGCCCTGGAATATCAGATGGCTGCAGAGCAGGCCAAGCAAACATTTACACAGGTACTTTACTACATCAAACTAATAAGATTCTCTGCTTTGGATTTCCTGTACCAGATCAATACTGGACAAGCTGATGGCACTCCTGGCCTTGATTTGAATGTGGCAGAAGCCTGGGAGCTGGGATACACAGGAAAAGGTGTTACCATTGGAATTATGGATGATGGTGAGTATTTCAATGCCTTTACATCATTTGGAAGTAAGTCTTTGCATACCTTCAGAATAGAAAAGAGTCATTGTTTTGAAGGCAGAATAGCCAGGTGCTGGGTCTGACCATCTGTACTGTGGCCAAACTCTTGCCTTTCTGCAAATCCATGGTTCTCAAATTTGAGGATACCCTTAACAAATAAGTACTGCATTAACAAATTCAAAAAACTAAAAAAATAAACAAATGAAACCTTATCATCACTCAACATTCTTATTAAGCCACTGTTTATATCTTACTTTAAAATATCTTCTAAACTTCTTTAGATTTACCATCTATTTTTCTAGATCCACACTGTCTAGTGTAGTAAATAGCCATATGTAGCTATCTACATTTAAACTTTAATTAATTAAAGCTAAATAAAATTTAAAATTTAATTCCTAGTTTCATTTCAAGTTCTCAATAGCTATATGGGTCTAACAGCTGCTGAAATTCAAGCCAACTTCATTTTTGTCATCACAGAAATTTCTATTAGACAGTGTGGCTCTAGATCCATGAAATAGCTTTTAGGCAGCAGGATGGGGGTTTGGAGAATTTTTTACTTTATTGTTACTTTCAGAATGACCCTCATAAAGCAGACTTTGATAACATTTTATGACGCATGCCCCCTACAACATGTTATCCCTTCTGAAGATCCTCAAAGAACACTATGTTCTCTAAAGCAAGCCTTTGAAGCAGAATTGATGGGAAAACAAGGGGAGGCAGAGTGATTAAAATTGCTGCTGTCTTTGTGCAGGCTCATTAAATAGCAACATAAAAACAATGTCTCTAGTTTTCTAGTGTGTTCAACGTTTTGAAGTGGATGTAAAAGCTTCCTCCAGTGGCTAAGGGCTTTCACAAGAAAAAAGGAGCTCTGCGCAATAGTCTGTGAGCACCTTGTCAGGAGATTATAATAGTCTCTTCCTTCCTAATGTTTTGGTTTAGAAACAAAAATGGCTGAGGCCAGCTTAGCCAGGAGAAAGATGTATCTAGGTTTGGGAGAAACCTGCCTAGGATATATAGTAATGACCATTTCACACAGCATATCTACTGTGTACCCCCTGCTAGGTATTAGAAAATCACCCTAAAAGTGTCACTACAATGACAACAGACAAGCACATTGCTCATATGAAACCTCCAACAGCCCTGTGAGTCCCAGTTTCAGGACTCTTTCATTGTAGTCCCCTTTCCTGAGTGTCCATCATCCCTTCTAAAGACAGCAAAGATGACTCCTGACTCCACTCCTTGTTTCCTGGCATGAGAGGCCAAGTCCTTCAGAAAGTTTTGGCAGAATATGTTTGATGTTATGTCTTCTGCTTATTAGTGGCATTTGGGATTCCAAAAAAGCAAATTCTCTGCTTTCCAATTAAAACTCCTAACTTCTCCATTGTTTTGGTCATCTACTGATGCAGAACAAACCATCCCAAAATTAAGTGGCTTCAAACAACCACCATATTGTTATCTCTCACAGTTCTGTGCGTTGACCTGGCTCAGCTGGACAATTCTGCTGCTGGCTTTTCTGGTGTCTCTAGTGCAGTTGGAGTCAGCAGACAGCTGGTACTAGATTCAACTGGAGGCTCCCTCCCACTCCATGCAGCCCCAGGGCCCCTCCACTCCATGCAGTCTCCCCAGCAAGGTAGCTGGACTTCTTTTTACAAATAGCATAGGGGTCCCAAGACCAAGGATTCTAAGAAGCAGAAGCTGCCAATCTTCTTAAAGTCTATGCCTGAAATGGGCAGATGTCACTGTGCCACATCTGTTGGATCAACAGTCTCAGGGCCAAATTTCAGAGGAATTTCTGACTCCTGGTGCAGAGAGAGAAAAAGATTTGTAGCAATCTTTAATTCAGTGTGACAACTGAGGAGAGAAAGACTACCAAGCCATTCTCCAAATCCACTGGTTAAGAGCAAAATAAGCACATTTGGGGCATGTGTGGCCTCCCACGCAATGAGGACAAGTCCAGACATCAGCAGCCTCTCACCATGCCTCTCAATTGGGCATCTCTGCTCCAGCATCCAGAAATGGGCAGCAATGAGGATGAACTGGGGGCATCAGAGCTGTATTTTCTCTCTCAACTGCCTGCACATGTGAATAGCGTGGCATCGTTTCCCAGACATACTCTCAGCAAAATATCAACGCAAAATGAGATTCAAGACAGACACACATGCTGACCTTGACACCTAAGAGCAAAGTAATATAATATTTTATAAAGCAATGACTTTTTATATTTTGACCTGTTTGGCAAATATTCTATTATCTGCATGTAGAAGGTTCAATTTGTGGATAGCCAATTTAATTTTTTTAAAGTATCATTGACATATAATATTATATTAATTTCAACAGCTCAGGTTCAGTGTCCAAATTGTTTTTCCAGGACCCACATAGTGCCTACCATTCATTGCTGAAAATAAACAAATACATGAAAAATAGGAATGAATGCATTACTAATAGAAGAATTGAAAAAATAAGCTGATTTAGTAGACATATTCAGTATAGTCCCCCTCAAATGGTAATCAAATATGCAAAACTATTAAAGTACTATTTAATTACCAGGTTATCACTTTCTTGCTCTAGTTTATTATTATTTTTCTTTTTTGGTGTGCTGAAGAATGGTATTATTATTTTTCTGAATCATGTCTGTCATCCTTTACAATTCTATAAATAATCTTTTCTTTCTCAGACCAAAGTCTATCTCTGTTCTACCTTAACACTTAGTCTTCCCCTTAACCTAATTAAAGATGTTTAATTAGGCTGAATTTATCTTGTTTTCATTCTAATTTCTTTTTTATCTCAAACTATCTCTTTATTTCAATATTTTCCTTTCATAGAGAAGAGACTACTATTTCTTGGAGAATTCCTCTCTAAAACAACTTGCACTATCATAACATGGAGCTATGTTTTAAAAATTGACTCCCCATGTATAGGTTTGAATTTATTGTAGGACTGCCACTCTGAGCCTCTTATAGTGCCCCTGCCAGAGCAAACTGTGGCCTTGAACCACTGCCTGGTATCTGCCCACAGGCTGCAGACACTGAAGCAGGTTTCACAGTGGAAAATTCTCTCTTAGAAAAAAAAATATTCTCTGTGTGTGCACGTGTGTGTGTGTGTGATTTTTCTCTTACTTTATCTGTACGTTACAATTTTTTTTGTGTAACAATGAGTTCACAAAATTTAACCAATGTGTGCAAATATATACAATAATTTAATTCCAGCACAACATTTTAAAACCAAATAGAGTTTTAAAAATGTCTGCTCTTCAGAATTATCCACGTAACTCTAGTGATGTGGTAGATAATGGTACTAATGATGATGATAGAAATATAATTTATCAAGTGTTTACTTACTACAAGCTAAACACTTTCAATGAATTGGCTCTAATTTTGAAAATTGCTTTGCAAGGTAAATAATATCTCCATCTCAAAAATGAAAAAAAACCAAAGCTCAGAGAAATTACATTTGGCCAAAGCCACACAAATATTACAGTTTCTGAGCCTGAAATGAAACTGGATCTGATCCCATTGTCTGTGCTCCTCCCCAACTTTACCTACAGCCTAAGCTAACCATCTCTGAACTAGGGTCCTGAACACAGGTCTGCAGACTTTTAAAATGTTAGTCTTTCAAACAACCCTATTAAAAAATGGGCAAAAGACTTGAACAGACACTTCTCCAAGGAGGACATACAGAAGGTCCAGAGACATATGAAAAGATGCTCAGCATCACTAGCCATCAGAGAGATGCAAATTAAAATCATAATGAGATACCACTTCACACCAATCAGAATGGCCATCATAAACAAATCAACAGATAAGTGTTGGAGAGGATGTGGAGAAAAGGGAACCCTAATGCACTGTTGGTAGGAATGCAGACTGGTGCAGCTACTGTGGAAAAAAGTGTGGCATTTCCTCAGAAAACTAAAAATGGAACTGCCTTTTTAAAAAATATTTTATTTATTTATTTTCAAAGAGAGAGGAAGGGAGGGAGAAAGAGAGGGAGAGAAACATCAATGTATGGTTGCCTCTCACATGGCCCCCACTGGGGACCTGGCCTGCAACCCAGGCATGTGCCCTGACTGGGGATCGAACCGGTGACCCTTTGGTTCACAGCCTGCGCTCAATCCACTGAGCTACACCAGCCAGGCAGAACTGCCTTTTGACCCAGCAATGCCACTGCTGGTATTATACTGTAAGAACCCTGAAACACCGATCCAAAAGAACCTATGCACCTTAATGTTCATAGCAGCACAATTTACAATAGCCAAGTGCTGGAAGCAACCTAAGTGCCCATCAATAAATGAATGGATCAAAAAACTGTGGTACATTTACACAATGGAATACTATGCAGCAAAAAGAAAGAAGGAGTTTCTACCCTTTGCAACAGAATGGATGGAACTGGAGAGCATTATGCTAAGTGAAATAAACCAGGCAGTGAAAAACAAATACCATATGATTTCACCTTTAAGTGGAACCTAGTCAACAAAACAAACAGCAAGCAAAATATAACCAGACATTGAAATTAAGAACAATCTGACAGAAACCTGAGGGGAGGTGGGAGAGGATAATGGGGGGAAGGAGGAAAGTGTTTTCAGGAACAACAATAAAGGACACATGGACAAAACCAAGGCAGGGGGTGGAAACAAGGGAGGGAGGTGGGGATGGCTTGGGTGGGGGGGAGTTATAGGGGGTAAATGCTGACAACTGTAATTGAACAACAATAAAATAATTTTTAAAAAATAAAAATAAAATAAAATGTTAGTCTTTAAATCTTCTGACCCCTGTCCTTTGGCAGTCTTTCAGAGAGGAGTGGGAGAAGGAGAGGGAGAATAGAGAGCAGGAAGTGACCAGCTATACTCTCCCAAGCTATAGAAATCAGTGTGATAACAGTAATGGTTTTGGATGTCAAAATATCAGCAGTGAGATAAACCATGTTCTGTAGAACACTGACCCCCGGTCCAGGAAGTAGTTTGCAGAAATTACTTGTGCAACCAGAGGAAAAAAAAAACGAAGAAAAAAATTTTTTTAGAAATACAATTGACCCTTGAAGAATGCTGGTTTGGGTTGTATGGGTGCCGTGGGTCAGCACAGTTCAAACCCACGTTTTTCAAGGGTCAGCTGGTGGTTGGGAATCTACATATGTGGAGGGCCAACTTAAGGTATATGCCGATTTTCAACTGCCCCAGCTGTTGGCTGCTCTAACCCCGCATTGTTCAAGGGTCAACTGTATACATCCTGATAAGAGCTCTTTTTTGCAGAACAAAGTTGTAACTATGACCTGACCTTAGTATTCATGCAGTGAAGATGACAGCTATAAGAGACTTAATAATACTCTGACTTTTAAATATTGCAACCCAATAGAGTTGTTAACTACCACTGGGACAAGCACACCATACTGTTCTCACTTCCACAAAGTCAAGAAGAAAGCAAGCACAGAGAGGCCAAGCACTTTGCCTGAAATCCTGCAGCCAGTTGGCAGCATGACTAGAATTCAAACTTGAATCTTGGATTCCAAAACCTACACTTACAACAATTATGTTAGGTAGTGCAGGAACCTGGACAGTTTCTTGGAGGGCTAGATGCTCAGATGTAACTACTGCAATGATTATATGGCTCTCAAACCTGGAGAGGAACTTTTCAATTTGCCCTTGAAGTACCAGGGTGCTTTCTGAGCCCCATATGTCTGGTGGAAGTTAGAAGCTCAAGGACCATAATTCTACTATTGGAATGACTATTGGACAACAAGATAGTCTGTCCAGGAGCAAGCACAGGCCCCCTGCTGGGAGACCGGAAGTCTCAGGCTTCCTGAAAAGCCACGTTCTGAAAAGACAAGCATCAGCTCCCACTCGGGACACCTTGTGGGCAACCACTTGCCCTTTGGCTAATTGTTTTTCTTGCCCAGCCATGTTACTCTTATGTCTATGCCAGAGAACCCTCTGCTAATCAACTGCTGTCCAGGCCCTATTAAATAATAATTGCTTTCCTTCCCCGGGCCAGTTTTATTTCAGAAGAAATGCCAATTGGTGCTTTAGAAATGTCAGTATTTCCACAAATCTCTTAGATCACTACCCTGATTAGCCATCTATCTTATACACACTAAGCCCCTTTGTGCTGACATTTATGGCAGAAGTGTTGTCCTGAGGCTCCAAGCTCTAATTGGCTTCATTCCACTGATGCATCTGGTGGCAGCTGTCTCTCCACTTGGGTGGTGCAGCCCACCAACGCTCACTCAGGACATGAAACACAAAGCTGGGGCCTCAGGCACAGTATCTCCTAGTGGCAGCACTTAAAAAAAGGGATCTTTCTAGAGTGGCTTTCCTGAGGACAGTGGCAGGTATTAACCTTTCATTCCTGTGCTGTTGTCGTTTTTTCACAGGAATTGACTATCTCCACCCAGACCTGGCCTCGAACTATGTAAGTAAAAGCTGACCTGTGTGGGGAAATGTGTGCACCTAAGTGTTCTGGTATTCTTTGTTATTAGGAACATAATGCATGCACATGCACACACACGCACATAGGACACACACATGGGAACACGTGCATGCATGAACACCCATACACACTAAAACTGCCCATCTCGTTGGAGCCACAGCTCGGGACAGAGACAAACAGACAAGGCATGGGACCTGGCAGCAGAAAAAGCTGATGGCTTTCTGCGAAGAAAAGAAGGAAACTTGAGATCTGAAAGAACAGACTGCCAAGAAAAAAGGTACAGGGAGGGGCAAATAAAAGAGGGCCTTGGCAAGGTAAAAACTCAACTCCAGCTGAGGATATTGAATTGCAGAGTGGAAATGAGCCATTTGGGTTTTTGCTGGATAAAACTGATGGCATAATGCCAAAAAGTGTAGAACTCACATTGCAACCATAGTTGTATGAAAGCAAGAACATCATCTTTTTTTATTATTTCTGTGCTTATGAGCACTGCACACTGACTGTTCCCCACAATGCTATGTAGAGCATTTAGTTTCCCTTGACAAGTAAGAAGTATTAACAGAAAGTCATGATAAATGCTGTTGCACTAGAGCCACATGCTCTGACTTTGACCCAGCAAGTTACTCTGCTTCACTGATAAAACCTGCAACCCCTTTAAAGAAAAGCAATTGCTTATTTTAACCCCATGAAGTCCACTATTCAAGCATTTGATGTGTTAAAATTTTCTAGACTATTACTCAGCTATACTTTTGTAAGCTACAGATCTAAGTATAAAAATGTTAGTTTAGTAGTTAAAGAGATCATATTTAAGAGAACACATTATTCAATAGAGAAAAGATGGTTAACAAGAAGTGTTTTAGGGTCAACAGTCTGGGTCATTCATCTGGGAAGGTGTGTGCATCTACATTGCAAAAAGAGAACAGAGATTTTCCACATGTTTAGTGCTTTGGGCATCAGGAATCGGAGCATCCATGGGCTGGGTTTCTATTTACTGCATGGGTCTTATAAATCTACAAAGAGTATACATTGAGCCGAACATCTTTTTAATAATTAAAAAAAATTAAATGAATCATTTGCACAGTCCAGCCAATGTGAACCCAAAGAGACATGACAGAAACTAATCCAAACTCTATTCCAAGAGATGAGAATTCACTCCTGTAAATAAGACAGTAAAGAACCACCTGTGAGTTGTAGATTCTGCCTCAGTGGGCCATCGGCAGAGTCTAAGGAAATGGTTCTCCTCTCCTTCCTGTGTCCTTTTTTCCCCCACGGCAGGCACACATGGAGTCTGCCTGGCTGTCCCTCTTGCTTCTTTAAAGGGACTGCCCCACATAGAGCTTTGTACACCTCCTCCCATTCTCTTCCTCCCCAGTAATTCCAGGGCCCTGAGAGTTCTCCAAGAGGGAGATTTAGAAACGCATGTGGTGCATTTTTTCCAGTGCTCTGATACCCAGAGGCTTCTCCTTACACAGAATTACAGAAATAATAGCCTGCAGGGGGTAACACGCAGAACCATTTGTATTCTCCTCAGAGCATAGCTGTAGCTGCACAGGGTTTCTTCCATCTCCAGGAACCAGCACCTCACAAAGCAGCCAAATAGGGTTCTGCTCGCTTTCACAAACCAGTGTTGCTTCATCTTACAGCTTGTAGGACTTCAAGGTGGGGTGGCTGCGAGTTGGGCTGGAAAGCTGACGTTGCTCCTGCGGGTACGGTCCTCACAAAAGCCACTTGCATGGAGACTGACCTGGGCACCTTCCCTTCTCTCTGCCCAGCCCAGGTGTTTTTGTGACAGGCTTCTTCCAACACCAATTACCAGATTAAAAGAGATAACAATTCAAGAGGGAAAAAATTCTCTGGAGCTCTGATGAACTGAAGGCACAATGCTAACCAACATTATGATTCAGCTGCCAAAAACCCTAAGCTGAAATGGGAAAGTAAAGCATTGAAGTTGCAAAGTGCTAGCTCCTCTCAACTCTGTAATATCAGAATATGCCTGAAAAACCCTATGGGTTCTATGAGTGTTGTATTCTTTTTTTTTTTTTCTTTCCAAAAAAATTTTTTCTAATTGAAAATAAATATATGTTCTCTGTAGCAAATTTGGAAAAGCATAAATCAGAATCAGAACAAACCATATCAACATTCTTAATATTTTAACATATTTTTGACTTTTATTTCTACATGCATATTCTTTATGAAATTGGCTCTCATGACATATACAGAATGCCCCCTCCATTTAGGTCATGAACAATTTTATATCATTAAATATTCTTCAAAACATGATTATAAGGCTATCCATTATTTCCTCATGCTGCAATTTACTTAAACTCTTCAATCCCCAATTGTTGGACAACTAGATTGCTTCCAATGGGTGTCCCATTCTCAGAGGAACAGTGACAAATAGACAAGGGTGGTAGAGGGACTCCAAACCACAACCTACTAAGGAAAGCTAGAAGACTGGAGAGGAAAAAAAAACAACTTCAGGGGCACATTAATTATGCTTTTAAATATTTCCAATTCTCTATGTGGGATGAGGCATTCAACTAATTCAGTAATTTCTCCCAAGAAAAAATCCCACCAGTGGGTGACAATTGCAGGAGAAAGATTTTAGTTCAGTTCAAGGAAGAACTGTGTAATGATGAAGGTTAGTAAGTAAAAGGAATCAGCTCTCCCAGAAAGTAATGAGTTCTCCATATCTGAAAATGCTTAAGAGGAGTGTCAATGATCAGTTGACAGGGACGTGGTTGAGGAAGTGACAAATGTCTACACTAATCTTAAAGTAGATGACATGTAAGAATTGAACAGAAAATGTAAGTTCTGTACAAAACTGTGTGTTTTTACACTTTCCACCCAGAGGAAGGTCCTAGTCTTTAATATGTATCAAATGCTTTGAAACCTATGAAAAATTATATCTAATTACATAGCAGATTACAAATTTTGTAATCTAATCACAGATTTTCTATTTCTTTGGTATAGGTGAGAAAACTGAACACCCAAATATCTCATTCTTAATTCCTCAGCAGAGAACCTCAACCTGAACCGGTTTTTACCAGCCTCAGTGTCTCTCTCACGCTGTGTAGAGTTAAGAATGACAACTTTAAATCTACTAACCAAATTTGTATTTTTTGTTTCTAATTAAAAATTTAATACTATAATTAACAGAATGAGGATGGAAAGTGGAGTAGACCTACCCAGGAGAGCAATGAAATCAGTGGACGGTGATAAGCTCAAAAATTGTTTGAGTAAAGGATTAACACACATTCACACCTCGTTAGGTGACTTAATGGCTTGGATGTGATGAGCTAGCCTGATGTCCTTCTAGTGAAATGTACTTTGAGGAGGTCTGTGTTTGGGTTCCTTCAGAAACAGACCCTGAGGCAAGGGTGTGAGGGCAAGTAGTTTATTTGGGAGGTGATCACGGGAAGCAAGAAGAGAGGAGGGAATGAAATATGGAAAGGAAGGCAGCTAATAAATGGTTTCTAATCAAACAAGGGAGCAGCTGGAACTTCATCCCACTGGGGAATCTGAGGGACAGTGTAGGATGTGTGCCAGAATCATCCCACCCATGATGTGAATGAACCCCAGGAAGCTGGAGTATTTATACAGCAACTTCTGTCAGTCATTGGTTGAGGGCTCGCCCCAAGGGATGTTGAAATCCCAGCATATCCTACCTTCCTACAGCCTTTGTCAAAGAGATGCAGGCACAGGCAGCCAGCGTTCACCAGGAGACAGGTCAGAAGTATATGGGCTGGGTGCTGACAACATCTGCCACAAAGAGGATGACTTGGAAATTTATTGAAGGTTAAAATAAACAGAAATGAGCTATGTTGGGGAAATTCCTTCTTGCTATGGATTATTTTCAGTGAGAAGTAAAAACTCTAGAAGAATCTCTTAAACAAAGGTGACAAAAATGTCTTCATAATCAAACCAGGCAAAATGTTTCCCAAATCAGAATTATTTTCAAAGCTTGTTTTTCCATACATTAATAGAGAAGAGTCAGAGTATACTGGTAGTCTGGTGTTCTTTCTATTTAAACTGAGAATTAAAATCCTTTGGAAACTGTAAATCAATATATAAATGTGAGTCATTGGTGTTAATTTAATTCAATAAATCTACATTTAATCTGTTGACAGGAGCAAAGGATAATAATAGCTGCTTGAGTTATTATTCTATTGTCCAATGATTGAATTTAGTCTAAGGGATCCAGTCCCACTAGTAAATGCTCACTATCTGAAATAATTAAAATTTTCCTTTTTTCCATCCCAATAATAATAACATGAAATGAGTATTAGCCAGGACACCATTTTAGATCAAGTCAAAATCAGAGTTCCTTTACCTCATCCTCTCTGTGAAAACAGTCTGGACATACACACTAATGCAATCAGATCGCTGTGTATTGGACCTGCTATATGCAAGCTTCAGAGAAAGAGAGAGAAGTCAGACACAAGTGTTCTCTCAAGAAGCCTGAGGTCAGTAAGGATGTGGTGTGGGACGAGTCTCACAGATGAAGGGCAACAAGCAAAAAGGTTGTTCACCTCTTTCCTGTGTGACCCGATCCAGTGATAAGCACGAGCTTGTGTTCACAGCACGGCTCCAAGTCCAGGGGTCCTTCAGGAATAGAGGAGGACTTCTCCAAGAACATGAGAAGTGTGACTGAGGTTGTAGCTCCCACAGGGTGGGTGTGGGTGGAGCCAAGCACCTCCCGCTTTGCCCAAAGCCTGCTCTGCTGATGTTACAAAGGTAAAGAAGTGGCTAATGGTTCTGTTAAATCCAAAGAGAGTCTTTGTGCTGTGGGTAGTAGTTTTCTCAGAGGCAGGCCTGAGACACGGATTGGAAGGCAAGTAGTTTCTTTGAGACAAGACCCCAGGAAGCACCAGCGAGGGAGAAAGGAAGAGCAGCTGAGAAAGGGTTTGTTACAAAGCTCATTACCCCTGAGGGCAAAAGAGCATACTTTTACCACAGAACTTGGGGAAGCAGTGTAGACAGAGCCACTCAGAGTTATCCATTAACTCTTGTCAATTACTGGTTGAGGGCTATGCCCCACAAGTGGGCACAAGGTGGGGAGATGGGTGGCTTGACTCCCCAGCTCTTCTTACCTGCCTATCATCCAAGCAGAATAGGGTCTGCAGACAGAATGAGTCTTCAGGTAGAGTTGCAGGTGCTGAGAAGTCAGCCTGCATGCAAGAGTAAGGTTCTGACAGTGTGACAACAGTGGAAACTGAGTCAAACCTGAGTGTGATGCCTGGCTCCCTAATTCATATTTGTGCAAGTTTAGACTAACCTGTTAACCCTCTTTGAACTTTAATTTCCTCATTTGTGAAATGGGCAAAATGAATATCATCAGGTTTGCTGTGAGGTATCATTGAGATACCATGTGTATAAGGTCTGACAGATAGCAGATGCTTAATAAGCATTGATTTCCCTCTCAGAAAAGCTGAGATTACAACTGTGCACAATGACAGGTTGTCCTGATGAGGAAGCATGAACATACCTTACGAGACCAGTGCAATTGCTCAGTACCCTCCCCAGTAAGCTCAAAGTTCTCAAAAGAGAAGAAAAGGGCACCTCATCCAAACTAAGTATGAGATTTTGAGGCTAGGAAAGCAAAGGCCAAAGAGCAGAAGTTACCAAAATAAACCTCAAAGGTTTATTTGAAAATATAAAAGGTTCATTTTTAAAAGAACAGTCAAGCGACAGAAGACAAATGGAAAGAGAATACTCACTGCCCATGGCAAAGGATGTAGTGAAGAAAAGTGCCCCAGGCACAGCAGAATCTTTTACCTACTCTTCTCTGTTTCAGTTCTTTGAGCTAAAAGAATATTCATGGATATTTATTAGGGAGGCCTAATCCTCAAGGTGAGTGAAGGGATTCTAAGATGGCAATTTTTCCAAATGCAGTTTTCTCCAGGCCAAGGAAATCACATCTCCTGGTATTTAAGTGATCATAGAATGGAACACCAGCTTTTGCCCTGATGACAGGAGGATGGACCACCTCTTGAACTAGGGCCTCCATCTTTCAGCTTGGAAACTGTGGGTCATCCTCTGAGCAGTTCCAATATCCTGTGCTGAGAATCTGTACAGATTCACAAACTCCTCCTTGAGTTTTTCCACAAATTTTTCTGTGCAGCAAATACTGAAGATTTCATTGGCTCCAACTTCTCATCCTTTCCTAGACCTCAGCTTCTGCTGTGAGGCTTTGCAGACCTACCTCTAAAAGGGGGAAGTATATTTTCCACCTCTTGATTTTGGGTTGGACCATGTAACTTGTTTAAGGCAATAAAATTATACGGAAGTGACAGAGTGCCATCTCAAAGGCCTTAAGAGGCCTTTTGTGTCCTCACACGCCCTCCTATGCCTCTACCATCTCCATTAAAAGAGCATCCCCAGGCTAGCCCACTGGACCCAGGAGGAAGATGAGAGACACATGAAGAAAAGCTACCCCAGCTGCCAAAGCCCAAAGCACAGCCACCTAGATCAACCTACAGAACTGCAGTAAGAAGCAGAGCTGCCTTGTAGTGGATTCCTGTTGATACCAGCTGAACCCAGCCAACCACCAGAAGCAAGCAAGCCCAGTCAAGATCCTCAGAGCTGCCCAGCTGAGCCTAGCCTATGTTATCTTGTGCCTAGATTATTGTGATATGCTACTGACATTTTACAGTTGTTTTTATGCAGTAACTGTTATAGTTACCCATGCTAGGGCCCCTCCTTTGTCCTCCCACAGTAATTGATGCTCATCCCAATCTAAAGAGGATATAGATTTCTCTGGCCCTACTCCAGACCTAATATCAAAATATATAGGGATAAACCTCATAACATGTATTTCTTTGAACAGCCCCAGATTCTGATGATTAACCTCATCATTCATTTTGGCACTTTATTTATTCATTCATTTTATTCATTCAACAATGCTATTTCCTAATAACATATGATGACATCAGGACTAGATCACAAGCTCTTGGTAGGAAAGTGTGTACTTTTTAACATTTGTGTTTCCCTTAACATTTAGTACAGTGCTAAGCAGACATTTAATATCTGCTAAATTGCATTGACTATTAATTCATCATTCATACATTACAAATAAAATCAGGAGCTAAATCATTTGATGAGCCTCTATCTTTGATGATGGGGAACTCTAGCACGCAGAATCCTCACTCCAAGCTCTCAGCTACCTCATAGGTAATGCCCCCACCCATTCCCTTAATGCATGTCCCTGATGAGGGAAATAGAGGGCCATAGAACTAAATGAGGTCCCTATAGCCAAAGGCCTGCAGGATATATGAGTAATGATTCTCAGTATGGATATTCACATGCAAATAACCAAGAGCCATTTCATTACTGGAATGTCTAGAATTCCTCAGTTTGGTGGAAATGCAATTAAGTTCGTGGATGGGAAAAGATGTATTATGCCCTTTAATTCCGTCCAAAATTTGGAACATTATTTACATTCTGGATATGCTATTTTACAATAATAAATAAATAAATAAGCCCATTCCTAAAAACCTGCACTTTCCCACTCTTTTGGTGGGTTTCTGACAGGTGACTGTCTCTGAAGAGGGGCCTTTGGAGCACTCTAAAGGGCTGCCAGAGCAGAACCTGAAGGAAGTGCCTTGGAGCCCAGCTGCCATGTGTGCATCCGGTCTCCAGGTGGCAGGTGGCCACCAAGATGAAAAGGCAACTGTTGGGGGATGGGACCAGTCCTCAGGCCTGACTGACTTCAGTGCTGTGAAGTATTGATTGCATTCATTGCTCTAGGTTACTAGACTGATTAATATTTAAATAGGACAAGAATAGCAATATTTATATTGCATGATAAGCCATGAAAGTCATTCATGCAAATATAAAAAATGTTTTCTCCACTACCTTTGTTTCTTCCTTACTCTCTTTCTTATGTTAGTATACAGTCATTGAATTCACAACATGTAAAACATTTCACTAGTTTTCCTACTTTGCATTTTAACCAAAGAGAGCCCAAAACACCTTAGGTGACCCTGCTTTGCTTAGAACAGACCCTACAAAATAATTACTTTACAGTAATTTGCTGCAGCTATACTGAAAAATGCTGCACCTACTAGGGCGATATGCATTTTACTCTTTCCCTTTCATCATGCATCCATTTCCCCATTGTATTTCCTTAAAGCCACAGTTCTGGCATGAAATTTAAGGGCTTTGGGACTAGACTCCCTGAGTTCAAATCCTGCCCCAGCTATTTACTAGCTTTGTGACCCTAGAAAAGTTAATCTCTCTGTGTCTCACCTCTAAAATGGGTTAATATAATCTTCCAGCCAAGATGTAGTCATAGGTAGACACACAGTGCCTCCTCACATAACCAACACTATGAACAGTATGGAAGTCCAACGACCAAGGAGTTAAAGAAGGAGTGAACAGTATGGAAATCCAACAACCAAGGAGTTAAAGAAGAAACATTCATCCAGACCAGTAGGAGGGCCAGAGATGGGCACCTGGGGTGGCTGGAGGACTGGGCCAGCAAAACAGCAGCTAGCAGACTGGGCGAGGCAGCAGCTGGCAGAGTGGGCGGTCCCACATTTGTGTGCAGATAAACCAGGAGGAACAACTGGGGAGACAGACAGACCACACAACTCAGGGTTCCAGCACAGGGAAATAAAGCCTCAAAACCTCTGACCAAAAAAACCTGTGGGGATTGAGGCGCAGGAGAAACTCCCAGCCTCATAGAAGAGTTTATTGGAGAGACCCACAAGGCCCTAGAATGTACATCAAACAATCCACCTGGGAATCAGCACCAGAAGGGCCCAATTTGCTTGTGGTTAATGGAGGAAGGGACTGAAAGCTGGCAGAGAGCAAAGCAAGTGGCATTGTTCCTTCTCAGACCCCTCCCCACATACAGTGCCACAACCCAGCCATCTGGGTTGTTCTGCCTTGGTGAACACCTAAGGCTCTGCCCCTTCTTACATAACAGGCATGCCAAGACAAAAAAAGAATGGCCCAAATGAAAGAACAGATAAAAGCTCCAGAAAAAATAAAACTAAGCGATGAAGAGATAGCTAACCTATCAGATGCACAGTTCAGAACACTGGTAATCAGGATGCCCACAGAATTGGCTGAGTATGGTTGCAAAATAAAGGGAAAAATGAAGGCTATGAAAGTGAAATAAAGTTAAATGTAGAGGGAACCAACAGTGATGGGAAGAAAATTGGGACACAAATCAATGGTTTGGAGGAGAAGGAAGAAATACACATTCAACCAGAACAAAATGAAGAAACAAGAATTCAAAAAAATGAGGAGAGGCTTAGGAACCTCAGAGGTTCCTAAGGAATGGGAATATCCCTTTAAACATTCCCTAAAGGAATGGGAATGTTTCTTTAAACATTCCAACATCCGAATCATAGGGGTGCCAGAAGGAGAAGAGGAACAGCAAGAAATTGAAAACTTAGTTGAAAACATCCTGAAGGAGAACTTCCCCAATCTGGCAAAGGAAACAGACTTCCAAGAAGTTCAAGAAGCTCAGAGAGTCCCAAAGAAGTGGGACCCAAGGAAGCACACACCAAGGCACATCATAATTACATTACCCAAAATTAAAGATAAGGAGAGAATCTTAAAAGCAGCAAGAGAAAAGGAGACAGTTACCTGCAAAGGAGTTCCCATTAGACTATCAGCTGATTTCTCAAAAAAAAAAAAAAAAAAAAAAAACCTTGCAGGCAAGAAGAGGCTGGAAAGAAGTATTCAAAGTTATGGAAGGCAAGGACCTCCATCCAAGATGACTCTATCCAGCAAAGCTTTCATTTAGAATGGAAGGACAGATAAAGTGCTTCCCAGGTAAGGTCAAGTTAAAGGAGTTCATCACCACCATATCCTTATTATATGAAATGTTAAAGGAACTTATCTAAGAAAAAGAAGATAAAAAATATGAACAGTAAAATAACAATAAACTCACAAGTATTAACAACTTAACCTAAAAAAAGAAAGAAATTAAGCAAACAACTAGGACAGGGACAGAAGCACAGAAATGGAGATCACACAGAGGGGTATCAGCGAGGAGGGAGAGGGGAGAACGGGGGAAAAGGTACAGGGAATAAGCATAAATGGTAGGTAGAAAATAGACAGGGGGAGGTTAAGAATAGTGTAGGAAATGTAGAAGCCAAAGAACTTATATGTATGACCCATGACCTCCCACCAAGGGGGAGGAGGGATGCAAGTGGGAGGGGGTGTGCAGGGAGGAGGGGAATAAGGGGTGGGGGAAGGAAATGGCACAACTGTAATAACATAATCAATAAAATATATTTTAAAAATAAATAAATAAAATGTGTTAATATAATACTGACTTTATTGGTGCTTGTGAAAAGTCAATTAAGTAGTATATATAGGGTGCTTAGAAATGCTCCTGGCACAAAGAACACCCCATGTTAATGGGTGCAAGTTGCAAATTAAGCAACTTACCCAAGGTTACATAGCTAGAACTTAGAAAAGGAAGACCACAAAGCTAAGGTAGTGAGACCTCAAAGTTCATGCTCTTAATCCCTTCCTCCCTTCCTGCCTAAAGGACACATAATGAATTCATAGAGAGCATCTTTTTGTCCCCTTTGTTTTCTTTTTGTTGTTGTTGTTGTTGTTGTTCAAGTACAATTGTCTTCATTTTTCTGCCAAAAATTTTCCCCACCCTACCCAGCTCTACCTCCCACCCTCAATCCTTCCCCGCTTTGGCTTTGTCCATGAGTCCTTTATACATGTTCCTTGAAGACCCTTCCCCTTCTTTCCCCCTCTATCCCCCTCTCCCCTCCCCTCTGGTTACTATCAGATTGTTCTTGATTTCAGTGTCTCTGGTTATATTTTGCTCGCTTGTTTGTTTTGTTGATTAGGTTCCACTCATAGGTAAGATCATATGGTATTTGTCTTTTGAAAAAGAAATTAAAAGCTGGCAATTACTGTGTTATCCTACCTTTTTGTGTTTTCTCTCCACTTTCCTGTTATTACAAAGTATGCCAAATGTTCATGAAAAATAGCCTTCCTTTGCTTTTTAATCCAACTCTAAGCCAAAGTCACCGATGTAGCAGAATGCAAAGTACTTAACCTATTGCCTGTCTGAGAATCCTTTAACTCTAAAGGACACTTTATAAATAAAGTCTCAGACATGGGTGCATGAATCTATGGAAAGCATGACATTTATGTTTCTTTATTGTTACAAAAGTAAAATATACACAATATACATAAACACACATCAGAGATAGATGGTGAAAGAGATTAGTTTGGTTATTATAATTACTAACCACCTTAGGTGGGATCCCCTGAAGGCATCTGAGATGAGGAAGTGATTTCATTGGGTGAGTGTTCCCAGCAGAACAGGAGGAAGGAAAGCAGGACAGCCAGAGTGTAGCCTCAGCCTGATCCCTCAGGGAACTCTGGAACACCAATCACATACAGAGTAGATCCCTCCCCGAAGAAGAGAACCAGAATTTTGTAACCCTGTGTCAGCCAGTCGCTGACTTCCAGTAGTCCTTGGGACCTATGTAACATCCTGGGCTTGTCGATTTCCATTTGTTCAAGGACAGTTACTCTGAGAAGGACACAGTGGTGACCTTTTAGCAGCCAACACTCCCACAGCTGGAGTCTGAGTGCACTGACCCAGGGAAGGGAATCCGGGCCAGTGCCCACAGCATCACTACCCAGGCATTCCATCTCTGTCCCCTTGAGTGAAGACAAGGCCTGTGCCTATTATTCTCCACATCCTCAGCGCTTAGCACATGACTTGCAACAAAACAGGTTGCCAATGACTATTTGCTTGTTGAATGAATGAATGAGTTCATGCCTTGATCCTTGAAGCTGTGAATATGTTAGCTTACATGGCAAAAGGGACTTTGCAGATGAACTCAAGGTTAACTTAAAATTGGAGAATCCTCTAGGTCTACCAAATTGAATCACAGCTCCTTAAAAGTGAGAAAGCAGAAGAGGTGTGATAATAGAAGGGGAGATAGAAGAGATTCAAAGCATGAAAAGGACTCAACTCAGCACTGAAAACAGAGGAAGGAGACACAAGCCAAGGCATACAGGCAGCCCAGAAGCTGGGAGTGCCTCTTAGCTCACAGCCAACGAGAAAATGAGGATCTCAGTCATAAGAAACCGAATTCTGCCCACAACCTGAATTAACAAGGAAAACCAATTCTTCCCTAAACCTCCCAGGAGAAACACCACCCTGCCGACACCTTGATTTTAGCCCTGTGATATTGGTATCAGACTTCTGCTGTCACCCTGTTTAAGTTTGTGGTCACCTGTTAGGCAGCAATAGAAAACAAACACAGGCCATCTTCCTTGAAAATAGTGTTTTCCTCTGCCTGGAAGAGAGCTGAATGCACAGACTCCGTGAGGGGTTAAGGTGGGGTACTGTTCCTCAGCCACTCCCCCAGCTCTGCAGGCTCAGGGGGGCCCAGGTAAACTAGATCTGAGGCCAGCAACGGCCTGGATGAACTCAAAACTGTTCCACATGGAAATCAAAGCCCTCAGGCAGCACAATGAACAAAACTATGTAGGCTTTGAGGTGGATCCATGCAGCCAAAATCCCTCCCCTGGGACTTCTCTGTCCATATTCAAATAGACACAGAGCTCCCCAGTTCTCCTTCCCGTGCTTTCTCAAAGCTGAAACCACATAAACTTTAGGTTGAAGTGAAAGTAGTACAATGTTTTAATCTCCTTTGGCTGCCTCCAAATAAACACAGTTGAAACAAACGGGAACACAGAAAGGTGGACTTTGTAACACTTCAAGGGATTTAAGAGGTGTTTGGGTCCAATCCCTCACTTTACACAGGAGGAAACTGAGGCCCAGCAGGAATGTGAAATGCCAAAGGTCACACAGCAGGTGAGAGCAGAGCCAGTGGAATTCGTGTCTCCTACATCCCAGACCTGATGTGTGACTGCACTGCTCACCACACACTGTCAGCCCTTAGCACAGCAAGGAGGCACACATCTGGATGTTTCCAAGTGCTCAGATTAAACCTGGCCCAGGCAGAGACCCACCTGGGTCCTTCTATGGAGTTTCAAGCCTCTTGTCCCCTCTCAGTGCAACTATCTCCCTACTAGATCCTCCCAAACGACCTCTGCTGCCTACAGTTCTGCATTCAGCCACCAAAGGGAGCCCTCTGGAGCAGGTTATGCCTGCTCTGAGTCCTCTGTACCATTTTTTGAGTGCCCCACCCTAGCTTTGGTCCAATTTTTGCATCCACTACCAGCAACTGCTGCTCCTGTTGAAGGATTTCCCAAGGGCTACTGGAACTGGCTTTGCCCTGCACACAGAGATCTGATATGTCTGGAATTTCCACCCTCCTCTTGGCACCCATAGATCTGTGACTGCCTGTGGGATCATGGAAACCTTGTCTCACTCCCACTGGAAAAATGCTGAGTTGTAACTAACCCTCCAGGGCCCCCTGCAGGACGTGCCCAAAATCACATCTTGGTTTGGCTTTCTCCCCATTCAATCCTGCCTCCCTCACTCCTTCACTGGTTTCCCTGGAATCATATCTTCAATAAGTCCTTGTCCATAGTCTTCATCTCAGTCTGCTCTGGGAATCCTCCTTGCATTTGATTAATCTGGTGCTTTGGGCAAAGCAGAATTTTTCATTCCTGTACGGCCAAGGCAGAGAGAATCTCTGACATAGAAACAGGATTTGCTTCTCAACCACAGTGACCCTGCTGGCTCCCAACCTACAGGAAATTATTTTCCTCAAAAGACAGAACCCTATACTAACCAAGAGTAAGAGCCCTTAATTGCTAACCTACAATTAAAACCTGAAACCAAGTGCTTGGCTCTGAGCAATGTTCTTCACCATGATGTGAGGTTTGTACTTTAAAGGCGAATTCTGTACTTTGAATATCGCATACACACAATGAGTGTTTGCTAGGTGGAAGAATAAGATGCATTACAATGTGTGGGAGATGTTTTCACTAAGCTATGGAAATAGGAGGCTTATGTTTTATAGCTCAAACATTGCCAATTTTTTTTTAAATAAGAGGTTTGGTGTAAGCTATTCTGGGAGCACTAGTTCAAGGATTCCCCTTGAGTCACTATGAGCAAAAATGCGTTTTCTGATTTTCATGGTTCTCGTTTTTCCCATCTGCAAAACAGGAACAATCATCTTCCCTGCTTCAAAGTCAAAGGGGCATAATGATTGTCCCTATAACTGACATGAACGATAGGTCTTTATTGATCTATCCAAAAACACAAATTGACCTCCCCAGAATGCTAAAGGCACCAAGGCCTTCCTGGTGCTGGTTCTGGACCTTCTCTCCTCCACTATACCCACAGAAGTACACACAGATACCTGCTCTTAAACTTGTAGAGAATGTTCCAGAAGACTCAGTGCAAAGGAGCCAGTCCCTCTGTGGGTGAAGTGTAGTAACCAGACAGGCACTGAGTTATTTAACACAGTCAGTACCTTGTTGGGATTTTTATGAGGAATCTTACAAACAAAGAATGTATGCTCTGTTAATAAAGCCAGAGTCAAGATTCAAAAACACTTCAGCAAAAAAACTCGCTAGCAATTGCAATTACATTATTATACATGACGGTTTGGTTTGGAAGTTTTCATTTGTTGCTTGTTTTGTCTTAGTTTACAAATCCATTGACCCTCCCATGGAGAGTTGACTTGGTCAACAGAGTATAAGATCCACCTTTTCTCTACCACGTCTCTTGCCTCTTCTCCCTGCCTTGTTTCTGATATTTTAGCCCCTACTGTTTGCTACATTTTGCCTCCATGGCTTCTTCTGAACCACAGCAGCCTTAGTACCCAGAATTTGTTGAGCATGTGTTATGCACCCAGCCTCATGTCTTACAAGCATTATCGCATTTAAATCGGGTGTAACCAATGAAGTAGGTACTTTGTTATCCACCTTTCCTAAATAGGAAACTGGAGATCAGAGAGGTTAGTGGTCTGCCCTAGCTCACACAGCCAGGTGAGGAGTGAAGTGTGAAGTTAACCTCTATCACTTTGACTTCATTCAACTTAGTCCCACTCCAGGCTCCCACAGCTCAGCAAAATAACACTGTCATGGATGCAATGACTAACATCCACACATGAGAGTCATCCTTGACTCCTCTGCCTTCCTCTCTCCACTCAGCCACCAGATCTGTTAGACCAGTCCACTCTGCAATGCATCTGTTTCTCTCAAGCTCTAATGCTGCCCTCCTAGGCCCCACAAAAGCCTCAGCCTCTTGATTCCATTCTTACCCTTTCAAATGCCCTCTGTCCACAATAACGAGAAAGGTCATTAGAGAGAAAAGAAAGTACCAGAAGCCACATCTCTCCCCCAGTAAAACCCATCTGGTGGCTCTCCCTGCACTTGGCATCACACCCTTTCTTCTTCATTATTAAGCTTCATGTGCCCTGGTTCCAGGCACCTATTCAACCCATCTCCTGCTTATTCACTACAGGTCAGACTCTACAACTCCAGGATTATACCTAAGTCAAGACTTAGAAACCTCATACACTGGCTCTTCCTAAAATTGAACTCATCTGAATTTAAGTTTTTAGTTTCCTTCCTAGCTCTTAAAATACTCTGTAGCAAGGAGCTTATACCCTTTGCAACAGCATGGATGGAACTGGAGAGCATTATGCTAAGTGAAGTAAGCCAGGCGGTGAGGGACAAACACCATATGATCTCACCTTTAACTGGATCATAAACAACAAAAGCAGAAAGCAAGCAAAACATAACCAGAGACATTGAAATTAAGAACAGTCTAACAATAGCCAGGGGGGAGGGGGAGGGGACAATGGGGAGAAGGGTTTTCAGGAATCACTGTAGAGGACACATGGTCAGAACCAAGGGGGAGGAGGGAGGCTGTGCAGGAAGGTGGGGTTGGAGAGGGAGGGAGGAGGGGAAGGGAGAGGATGCAGATAACTGTAATTGAACAACAATAAAGTAATTACTTAAAAAAAATAGTCTGTAGTAATGTTTTTGGTTCTTGTTTTGTGTGCCCTCCCACTGGAGTATCAGCTGCACATGGGGATCTCATCTGTCCTGTTTGCCCTCTTCATCCTCAGCACAGCACATGGGCTGGAACAGAGTAAATAACCAACCAGTACATGTTGGATGAATGACTGGCTGATGAAGGGATGCTTTGCTTTTCTCCTTTTCTTTATTGTTCACCCCCATGTCTTCTAGCTCAGCTTTCTACATAAAAAAAAAAGGAAAAAAAAAAACCCTCTCTGGCTTTGCTATGCCCCTCCTTCTGTTCTTATAGTAAAAATTATTTATTTGTATTCAGCAAATACAGCATTTCACTATGAAAGAAAAGCTTCTGCTCAGTGCCATCAGGAAGGTAGTCTACATCAGAAATGAACACTTCTTAGTACTTCCCATCTTCTGGGGAGAACTCATCCTTTTTCATAGCCACAAACCAAAGCACGAAAGACCCATCCATCCAGGTCGACTCAGGTTCCACAAAGGAGCAACAGGAACTAGAGGAAGAATAGGAATGGTTTTCCTGATGCTTTCGACTCATTCATTTGTGCTATGTGCAATCAACAATAGCCTTTTGATTTCTCAAAGCATGCATTTTAAGTTTTTATTTTTTATATATATTTTATTTATTATGCCATTACAGTTGGCCCATTTTTTTCTCCCCTTTATTCACCTTCACCCTGTACCACCCCCCTCCAACCAGCATGCCCCACCTTACTTTATGTCCACGTATCATACATATAAGTTCTTTGGCTTCTACATTTTCCATACTATTCCTAACCTCCCCTGTCTATTTTGTACCTACCAAGTATACTTCTCATATCCTGTACCTTTTCTCCCTATTCTCGCCCCACCCACTCCCCACTGATAACTGTCCATGTGACCTCCATTTCTGTCAATCTGTTCCTGTTCTAGTTGTTTGCCTAGTATGTTTTTCTTTTTTTTTTTTAAGATTTTATTATTTATTTTTAGAGAGAGAAGAAGGGAGGGAGAAAGAGCAATGTATGGTTGCCTCTCACATGGCTCTCATTGGGGACCTGGCCTGCAACCCAGGCATGTGCCCCGACTGGGAATTGAACCGGGACCCTCTGGTTCCCAGCCCGCGCTCAATCCACTGAGCTACACCAGCCGGGCACTTTTTGTTTTTTTTTTAAGTTTGGTTGTTAATAGTTTTGAGTTTGTTGAAATTTTACTGTTCATATTTTTAATCTTCTTCTTTTTCTTAGATAAGTCCCTTTAACATTTCATATAATAAGGGTATGGTGGTGATGAACTCCTTTAACTTGACCTTACCTGGGAAGCTCCTTATCTGCCCTTCCATTCTAAATGATAGCTTTGCTGGATAGAGTAATCTTGGATGGAGGTCCTTGCCTTCCATAACTTTGAATACTTCTTTCCAGCCCCTTCTTGCCTGCAAGGATTCTTTTGAGAAATCAGCTGATAGTCTAATGGGAACTCCTTTGTAGGTAACTGTCTCCTTTTCTCTTGCTGCTTTTAAGATTCTCTCCTTATCTTTAATTTTGGGTAATGTAATTATGATGCGCCTTGGTGTGTGCTTCTTTAGGCCCTACTTCTTTGAGACTCTCTGAGCTGCCCGGACTTCCTAGAAGTCTATTTTCTTTGCCAGATTAGGGAAGTTCTCCTTCATTTTTTGTTCATCTAAGTTTTCAATTTTTTGCTCTTCCTCCTCTCCTTCTGGCACCCCTATGACTAGGATGTTGGAATGTTTAAAGTTGTTCCAAAGATGCCAAAGCCTCTCTTCTTTTTTTTTTTTTTTTTTTGAATTCTTGTTTCTTCATTTTGTTCTGGTTGAATGTTTATTTCTTCCTTCTGGTCCACACCGTTGATTTGAGTCCCGGTTCACTTCCCATCACTGTTCATTCCCTATAAATTTTCTTTTATTTCACTTTTCATAGCCTTCATTTCTTTCCCTATTTTGCAACCATACTCAACCATTTCTGTGAGCATCCTGATCACCAGTGTTTTGAACTCTGCATGTGATAGGTTGGCTATCTCTTGATCACTTAGTTGTATTTT
Organism: Micronycteris hirsuta; assembly: GCA_004026765.1. Lineage (NCBI taxonomy): Eukaryota > Metazoa > Chordata > Mammalia > Chiroptera > Phyllostomidae > Micronycteris > Micronycteris hirsuta. Next base: position 35,582 of record PVJI01003648.1, read on the forward strand.
TTCTGGAGCTTTGATCTGTTCTTTTATTTGGGCCATTTTTTTTTCTCTTGGCACACCTGTTACATTGTAATGGGTGGATCCTTAGGTATTTGCCAGAGTGGGGCAATCCATGGCACTGCAATGTGGTGCTGTATGTGGGGGTGGGGTCCAAGAGGGAACAATGCCACTTGCTGGGCTCTCAGCCAGATTTCAATTCCTCCTCCTCTACCCACAAGCAAATTGCGCCCTTCTGATGCTGATTACCATGTGGGTGGGTTTGTGTATGCTCTAGGACCTTGTGAGTCTCTCCAAAAAAACTCTCCTATGAGGCTGGGAGTTTCTCCCACTGCTGCAACCCCCACATGTTTTTTCAGTCAGAGGTTCTGAAGCTTTATTTCCCTCCACTGGAACACTGGGTTGTGCAGTCTCTCACTCCCCAGCTGGTCTTCCTGGTTTATCCGCACGCAAATGTGAGACCTCCCAGTCTGCCAGGCACTGCTTTGCCTGCCCCAGTCCTCCAGCTTCCACCTTGCCATGAGTCCTCTCTACCTCAGCCACCCATCTCTGCCCCTCCTGCCGGTCTAGGTGGATATTTCTTCTTTAACTCCTTGGTTCTTGGACTTCCATACAGTCTGATTATCTGGTATTTCTGGTTGTTTTTTGTTTTTAAATTTGTTGTTGTCCATCTTTTGGTTGTGTGAGGAAGCAAAGTGTATCTACCTATGCTTCCGCCTCGGCTAGAAATCTCAAAGCCTGCATTTTCAAGCTAAAAAATTAACCTAGATTTTCAGCACTCTTTTGAGTATCTAAAATATTTTGACTTTTTTTTAAAGGTGCACATGGACATGTCTTCACTTAATATGCTTTGTTTACCCACTATGCCACTAGGATACAGGAATTTGCAAAATCTGAACTCTAGTCATAAAGCTCTCTCTAGAAATATGTGGTATTATTTTGTCACCATAACTAATATTAAATTCAATGTACCATATTTACAAATCCTTCCTAAGGAAAACACACCTGCCCTGAAAGAATGCTCATAATTATAGTCATGGATACTACCCATATTTGCTTCTCACAGGGAATACTCAAAATATCAATTTAAATGCAAATGAATCTTATTGTTTCGAATTAAACTCATTCCATTGTGTTGAAATGAACATACAAAATAATATTGAACACTAAACTATGAGAATTAATATTGACATAATGAAAAATACACTCTCATTTACATATTTTAGGGAGGAGAAGTCGTATCTGTATGTGCACTATTTGAACTGTAACTAGTAACTACAACACAACATCCCCAGGGCCTGGAAAGGCTAATGTGCAGGATTAACATTACAAAAAAAGTGGTTGAGGGGTGGAGGAGACAAATGGCTATGAAACATCTTGGGACTGAGTAAGCTATTTCTTAGGTCTAAGGAAAGTGCACTTGCATAGGTATTTAAGTGACTATATATTATTTAAAAACAAATTACAAATATTAAAGAGCTATAAGGAAAGCCTGAAAAACCAAAATATTTCTCTTAGACATAAAGACAAGGAGGACCTTTGTCTCTTCTGTAATCTCACCTAAAGGTTGGAAAACTATGATCCACAACTGGCCACATGTTTTTGTAAGTAAAGATTTAGCAGAACCCAGCCGTGTTCACTTGTCTAAGGCTGCTTTCACAGTACAATGGCCAACTGGAATTTTTGTGACAGAGACTATCAGACCCACAAAGCCTAAAATTTTTACATTTTGACCCTTTAAGATAAATCTGCTGAAATCCCAAGTTTACCAGTTATGTATCAAAACATAGGAAAATGGCTTTGTTAGAAACACGAGTCCAGAGAGTTGCAATGCAACTCCAGACATGGCTGTATCACTTTCTAGCTCTGTGACATCTGGCAAACTGCTAAACATCTCAGGGGCATAGCATCCTCATTTGTAAGCTGAGAAAATTGGACTTGCCTGTTGTAACTCTAAAATCTTATAAAACTCTCCTCCCTTCCAATAAAATCACTGATTAAGAAACAAAAGCAGAATTGGTTTTACAAGGAAATGAAATTGTCAAGTACTTTGAAGCTACTTAACTTGCTTTTGAGAATAACAGAAAAAGTCGAAGTTATACTCCTTTTTCATACATGACACTCTCTACATTAATCACTGTGGCAGAGTGAGTTCAAAGACTTTTGCTTTCATTTACCATCTTTGGATCCTCCCAAAACCTGACCCTGAGGCACGGACTCACAGTCCAGTAGTTAATTTAGTATATGGTCTCAGGGAGCACAGGTAGGAGAGGGGTCAAGACAGGTATGTATGAAGTGAGTTACCACTGTAGGCAACTGGAGCTCAGTTCTACTGGGCAACCTCAAGACACAGGTTAGAGCTCATGAAGGAAAAGAGTTGGGATGTTAATATATCCACTCCTAGCAGTCATTGATGGAGGGCTGATACTAGCATGGAAGACAGGGCAATTTCCTGTACTGGGCTGCACAGATCATGAGCAAATTGGACTCTGGAGATAAAGAGATGGAAATCTGGTCAAGGAAAGTTGATTCAATATGCATTGAAATACTAAAAGCAAGAAGTCGTAAATGGGGCATCCAATAGCATCTACTAAACTTATAAAATCAGAGGTCTCCAAACTTTTTAATCATACATTCCTATCTATAAAAGCTTTTGAGTAGGCTCTTCAAATATATTCACAGGCATTTTTCACACAGTATACTCTTTTACTACTATAATAATGAATTATATACATTAGAAAACACCCTAGAAAGAAAAATTTTAAAGGATAAAATAAAAAATAAATATTTAAAGAGTTATAATACATAACCCATTTTCATAACAATAGATAAAAGGCAGAAGCAACCCATATGTTCATTCACATGTGAATGGATAAACAAAATGTGGTTTATACATACAATGAAACATCATTCATCCTTAAAAAGGAAGGAAAGTCATGTGATAACACAAATGAACAAACCTCCAGGGTATTAAGCTGAGTAAAATTAGCCAATCATAAAAAGACAAATATCATATGATGCCACTTACATGAGGTACCCAGAGTAGTCAAATTCATAGAGACAGAAAGGATTATTGTGGTTGCCAGGAGATGGGCAGGATGGGGAAGTGAGGAGTTACTGTTGAATGGGTATAGCACTTCAGTTTTTCAAGATAAAGAAGTTTTGAATATTGCTTGCACCACAGTGGAAATATACTTAATACTACTGAACTGTACATTTAAAAATGGTTAAATGGTCAATTTTGTTATGCATTTTTAACATAGTGGAAAATAAATACATACTTTTTTAAATCAAACTAAAAAAATGTTATAATATTTTCTCCCCATACCCCAATGGATATCTTCCATTGTAACCCTATCTATAGTGGGATCAACAAAATGTTGTGAAGTAAAAATTCTTTGGAAAACTAGATTTCTATCTCCAAGGAAGATAAAACACTATAATTGAAATGGCACTGAAGACCACACAATAGGTGGATCTGGGTCCAATCCTGTTTCTACTGTTTAGTTACTGTGATTTGGAGCAAGTTATTCCATCTCTGGGGATTGTACATTCCTCAAATGTAAAAGAAAGATGTAAAATGTTTTTATATACTTACTCATTAACTATGTATTGAGTCTTTTTAAAATTATTTTATTGTTGTTCAATTACAATTGTCAGCATTTACCTCCTACCACTCCCCCTGACCCCAGCCATCCCCACCTCCCTCCCCTGCTTCCATCCCCCTTGGTTTTGCCCATGTGTCCTTTATTGTTGTCCCTGAAAATACTTCCTTCCTTCCATTATCCCCTCCCACCTCCCCTCTGGTTTCTGTCAGATTGTTCTTAATTTCAAAGTCTCTGGTTATATTTTGCTTGCTTGTTTTGTTGATTAAGTTCCAGTTAAAGCTGAGATCATATGGTATGTGTCTTTCATTGCTGGGCTTATTTCACGTATCATAATGCTCTCCAGTTCCATCCATGCTGCTGCAAAGGGTAGGAACTCCTTCTTTCTTTCTGCTGCACAGTATTCCATTGTGTAAATGTACCATAGTTTTTTGATCCACTCATTTACTAATGCACACTTAGGTTGCTTCCAACACTTGGCTATTGTAAATTGTGCTGCTATGAACATTGAGGTGCATAGGTTCTTTTGGATTGGTATTTCAGTATTTATTGAGTCATATACAATACCTGAACTACGGTGTATTAGTTACATACTGCTGCATAATGAGTTACCCCTAAAACTTGGACACATAAAATAACAAATACTTTTTTATCTCACATAATATCTACTGGCCAGGAATTCAGGAGCACCTTGGCTGGATGGTTCTGGTTCAGGCTCTCTCAAGAGGTTGCAGGCAAGAATTTGGTCAGGGTTGTAGTCATCAGAAGACACTACTTGAGTGAGAGGACTCACTTCCAAGGTGGTTCACATGGGGGTGGCTGTTGGCAGGATGCTCAGTTCCATCCCTTTTGTGGGTCTTTTTGAACTGCTTGAGTATTCTCATGATGTAGCAGCCAACTTCCCCTTAATCAACTGGTCCTAGAGAGGGAGCAAGATGGAAGCTACAATGTCTCTCATGATCTAACTTCAGAAATCACCCAATAGAATTTTGCAGAATCCTATTGGTTACAAGGGTCAGGAATGGTCATTGTGGGAGACTCTAATGCGAGATCATGAATACCAGGAGGCAAGAAGATAAGTTGATGAACAAAGCAGATACAGATCCTACCCTGAAGGACTTTATTATCTAAAAGGGAAAATAAAGTCCAAATTAATAACAGAAATAATTGTTTATTTATGACTGTGGTGTTTTGCCATGATGGAAGAGTACTGGGCCCTATAAATGTGTTTAACAAGGAGAATTTGATCTGGTCTTCTGGTTGAGGGAAGGTATCCCTGGAGGAGAGATACTTACTCTGATGCCTTAAGGATGAGGAGGAGTCAGCCAGGTATCTGGCAGCAAAGGAAACAGCTTGTGCAAAGGCCATGAGGCAGGAATATGCTCAGCCTTTTTAAGGATCTAAAGAAAATTGGTGTGTGTATTGGGGAAAGGTGCAAGGGGCAAAAGACACAATCCAGGGAGAAAATGATCTGAGATGACACTGGAGAAGTAGAAAAGGACGTGGTTGTATGGACTTCATGACTCATAAGGATTTGTGACTTCATCCTAGATGCAAAGGATAAAGTCACAGGCAGAAGCAGGGGACACAACTAGATTTGGTATTTTTCAAACATTTGTCTGCTGTTGAGATGGATTGAGGGTAGGTGAGAATGAAAATAGGAAGACCTATAGGGGGATTTTTCTAGAAGAAAGATTGTTTGCAAAAAGAGCTATTGTGCTTTTAAAAGAAAAAAAGAAAGAGAAAATGTAAAGTATCCTGAATTTGGGAGATACTCACCAAATATTACTTCCCTCTTTCTCTTAAAAGCAAACAAATAAACAACTCAGGAACATTTAAAATAAGGCAATATCCACAAAACAAATGTCCCTGAAAAGAGCAGACAAAAATATTGTCAAATACTGCAGGCCTCATTAGGCACCTTGGAAGCTCAGGCAGCAGAGTCTCAAAGAAGCTTTGTCTGTGGGAAACACAGAAGAGGATTCAACAGCAATCCTAACACCTCGCTCTACCATCAGCAGGAACCCAGGCCAGCCCACAGAGAGCTCTGAATAGCATTTATGATGCTTAATCAGAAAGCATGCAGTGTTGATCTAGAAATTAATTGGATGCTTGGGTTTTTTGCACCTCATGGAGAGTTAGATATTACAAAGATTTTGACAGGAATATATTTAGTAACAGCATCATTGATGTTCAGTCTCAAACAGGGACCCATATTGACTTTGGGGCTCATTACATCCTGAGTGACAATGGGTGCTTAGTAAATCTCTTTTGATTATAATGATTAAACACATAGCTAGTGAGGAATTGGACCAGACCTGCCGTTTTCTAAATATGACCCACTGTGCTTTGATTTATTTAATCATTTTTACTTAACTAATCCACAATTTTAACTTAAGTTAAAATACGTTAACTTAGACTGTATTTAAAGGTAACTGTACATTACCACCGTAAGTGGAAAACCTCATTTGCCATACAATCAAGACAATCATTAAAAAGAGATACAGTCAGCCCCTGAAATCCCCCTGGCACAGGCAGTGCCCTGAGAAATGCTGGATGGGGAAGTGCTTATAGCAAAGGCATGTGCGGGGTCATCAGTTCGCACAGCTGTTCATTTCTACAACACTATTGATAGAGGGAAAGAATGGAGGAGAAAGTGACAAAGATTTCTCAAGCCAACAACAATGAATATCTACTGCATGAACTTAAAGAAGCAAAGGCTCTTTGGTTTGTGGAAGGCATGTGAAAATGTATTCAGGCCTGGAGACTTCTTAGACTTTGTAGCTCCAGAGACCACCAGCCAAAAGACAGAGAAATTAGTCTTCTGGACTCATCTCCAGTGGCAGGGACCAGTCCTCATTCACTTACATTGTCTTCATCACCTGGTGAGGGGCAAGGGCTCAAAGGGATAAGAGCTCAGTGCCATGTTTACTATTACTACTGAAAGTTACCTGTAGCCTTTGCTCTATAGGAAATACCTACAGATGTACCTAAGATTAGTATTTGAAGGGGGAAAAACCTACATTGCTAATGGCTGCAATCCCTGCGGGAGAAGGTTTGGCAGTCTCTTACAAAGTTAAACACACATGTACCATACAACCAGCAATCTTACTCCTAAGTGTTTACCTAAGAGAAATGAAAACAATATTCATAAAAGGACATAAACAAGAATGTTCATAGAATCTTTGTTCATATTAGCAAAAACTGGAAATAATGCAACAGCCCATCAAGTGAATGGATAAATAAAATTGTAATATGTTCACACAATGGAATATGATTATACAAATAGTGATAAATGCAACAAAATAGATGAATCGCAAAAGCATATTAGCTAAAGAAGGCAAACACAAAAGAGTATATAGAGTACATACCCTTTGTTCCCTTTTACATGAAGTTAAAAAAAAAAAAAGCAGAGTTAAGTTATCGTAAATGGAATCAGAAGAGTGGTTGACCAAGGAGAATGGAGATTAGCTAAGAGCATGGGAGAACTTTCCGAGGTCACATGGGTATATACATTGTCAAAACTCAGGCTACACACTCAACATCACATATTTTACAATAGATAAATTATATCTCAATAAAAATGCTATTTTAAAAAAACCTATTGGCAAAAGAGTCAGTTCAGAAGTCAGTCACTACTGAAAACACTCTGTGAATTTGGGAAGAATGAGAGTGGGAACCTGCTCATGTCCTGAAAGACCTGCTTTTTAACCTCCCACCTGGGAGAGGACACATGCCCACCCACCTCCTAGGTGGTCTCTTGCAGAAAAGAAGATAATAGATGTCAAGACACTTGGGAACTCTCAATTACTATCACTGCACAGCCTAAAATGGGTATTGTTTAATCATGATTATCAAGTTCTTAGCACCCCATCACTCTTTCCATATTTGCATTTTTAATGTGGAAGTGATATAGAAGCTTGCTCATCATGAAACAGATTCAAACATTACAAAAGTGTAGATAAAATAAAAAGTGCAATTTCCCTTCTCTCCCCTCTCCTACCTCTCCTGTATGAATCCTATTCACTTCCAATTTTGGTGATGTAGCAGTTTTGTGTAGATCCTTCCATATTTGTTTTCCCAAGCTAAAATCATACAGTAGATCATGTTGTAAAATCTGCTCTTTTATTTAACAGCATACTTTCTCCCATAGTATGGGTACACCATAACTCATTCAACCAAGGCCCTAACAATTAACATTTTTATTCTCCACCAATGTTTTACAATTATAAACTATTATAAACATAGATTTTTTAATTCTTGTGTGAAAGTCTTTTTAGAATAATTTCCTAGAAGTGAAATTTCTGTGCCAAGGAGTACATACAATTCTAATTTTGAGAGACTTTATCAAATTGTTCTCTGAATCCCTGGAAAGGTAGCTCAGTTAATTGGAGCATCATCCTGTACATCAAAAGGTTGCTGCAGGTTTGATTCCTGGTCAGGGTTCATACCTAGGTTGCAGATTTGATTCCCGTTTGGAGCACATACCGGAGGCAGCCAATCAATGATTCTCTCTCACATCAATGTTTCTCCCTCTCTCTCTCCACACACACACTTCCTTTCTTTCTAAAATCAATAAACATGTCTTTGGCTGAGGGTTAATAAAAAAAATTACTCTCTGAAAAGACTGAATCAATTTGCAGTTCTCCCAAGAGCCTCACTTCTCACTTGATCTCGAAGAGGGAAGATAAGGTGGAGAGAATGCTCTAATGTTCAAAAACTCTCCAGTACCCTTGAAAAGCGAAGATGATACTAAGGCCAGCACATCCCTATTTTCACTGCTGACTTGACTTTTCCATAATGGGGAAATAAAACACATGATTTAAAAAAATGTTTTTCTTAAGCAATGAGATTAGTAAGAATTAAGAGCCTATGACTTGAACATTTGATGGTTAATAAATTTAGCAATGGAAACAATGTTGTGTCAATTATAGTCATTAACCACAGATGAAGATGAATGGAAGGCAGTCTCCCTTGCCAGTGAAACCTCAACCTAAATTTTGAGTAATCAGGTACTGTTGTGGATGGGAAAATCAGAACTCTGGAACTGGGCTGAACTGGAAAAAGGATGCAGCTCTCATTCTCGAAATGTGTGTTGGGCCCTCAGAAACAGAGTTCCATCCTGCTTCGGTATCCCAAAGGATCCCTGTCTTATACAGCTTGCCCTTCAGGAAATAGGACTGTGTCCAACAAACACATTTGGCTGTATCCCCAAAAGTATGTTTTTTTTTGTTAAATGGAGTTACACTCTTTCTGAACCTGAAAGAATATGACCCTGAAGGAAATTTGGCCTATCTCTGTGATGAAATGTACAAACAGGAAAAACACCAAAGGCAACTATTCAGTATCTTGCTGACCAAGGCAGAGAGAATTCATGAACCCCTAGTAGTCAGTTTTATTGGGAACAGTTCTTTAGAACAGGAAAAAAAGATTGGAGCAAAAAGTCAGTACATTCCAAAGCTATGACTAGAAATCATTTATAATACTCCATCAGGATAAGAGAACTTCACTTATTATCATATAAAATCACTCTAGTTAGGTAGCCAATTTTTATTTTTTAATTCACTTTTTATTTACAGAAAGTAAAATGTACTTTTTTGGTGCACTGTTCTTTGAGTTTTGGCAAACATAAAATTGTGTAACCACCACCACAATGAAGAGAAAGAACAAACATCCCCATCAGCCCCGAAAATTCCTTCATGCTGCCCCTTGTGGTCAACACCTCCTCAGCCACCATCCTTAGGTCCTGGCAACCACAGATCTATTTTCTGTCCCTATAGTTTTGCCTTTCTAGAGAAGGTCACCACACACCTGGAATCCTATGGTCTATACAGTCTTTCGAATCTGGCTTTTTTCATGCATTTGTGACTCATGCATGCAGCTGAGTGTATCAACACTCATTCCTTTTGAATGGTGTGTAGAATCCCATTGTGTGGATATGCCATAGTCTGTTTATCCATTCTCCATTTGTGAGACATTGAATGTTTCCAGTTTGAGCAATTATAAATAAAGTCAACATTTACATTCACATACTGGCTTTTGTGTGAAATTAAGATTTCCTTTATCTAGGGGTTGTGGGGTCATATGGTAACCTGATTGCTATTTAATCTCTAAAAAATGCAACTGTCCTCAGGATGCAAGGAGACTAGAAATAGTTCAGTTGCCTCTGGCGTTTTGGAATGCCCTTCTCCATGAATACTGTTCTCACTTATGTACATGGGCCTGGGAGTGAATGTGATCTGGGCTTGTCTGGACATCAATTCTAGCTGTGTCCCCAACATGGCACAAGGATGTGGACTCTGATGCCTCCATCCAATGAATCCAGAAAATCACCTTCCCATTTTTATTTTATGCCCTGAGTCAAGCTAAACTGAAACTAAACTGAATTTCATTTCCTTTCCTTTTCCAATCAATTTTGTATCTTAAAAGTTTTATAAAGATCTATAGATAGCGCTGACCAGTGTGGCTCAGTTGGTTGAGTGTCATTCCACAGATGAAAGATTGCCAATTTGATTCCCACTGAGGCAGGGCACACACCTGGCTGGCATACAAGAGGCTGATCAATGTTTCTCTCTCACATTGATGTTTCTCTCCCTTTCTGTCTTCCTCCCTTTCCCTCACTCTAAAAATAAATAAATATTTTTTTTAAAATTTTAAAGATTTATAGACAGATACTGAGATTTTTTAACTGAATGAAATAAATTTAAATGTAAATCTGATTATTTTTCCAATTGAAATTTTTTAAATATATACAATCCCCAAACTTGAACATTAAAAGTAAATTTATGTGATTATATATTCAGAAAGCTAGAAATATATATATAATAACATCATAATTTATAATTCTATTTCATCTCAACTCAGATATAATTTTTGATGATTTTTCCTCAAAAGACAAATATTTTAAAATGTTGCTTCTTCTCTATAGCAACTGAATATAGCTGAGTTAAATCCAATGAGAATTGGACAGAAGCTAAATGTGTGGTGTGGCAGCACACCAACGATTTCTTTCTTGTCTCAACTGAATTAAGTTTATGAGACCTCTATTTTTCCCTAGTGTCAGTTTATTTCATTTTTTCATCTTCAATTTGTTTTTCTAAAATAATAAATAAGAAATGCAATTAAAATATGCAAATTATGTTGTTTACAATACCACCATAGCTAAATGTGGTATCAATAAAGTGTGATGATGCTAGCACATTAGAAAAAGAGGTTTGAGGATGTTCACATTTAATGTACAAAAACACAAGTAATGAAAGGTTTGGAAAGTTTAAAGCTTTGGGAACCCTTGAATACATACTTGTGTTGTTCTGCTGACTTACAGAAAAAATATCTTATTTTAGTAATTTTGTTATGTACAGAAATGAGCAAACTTACCTCATAACTCCCATCACCATCACATCAAATGATACTGGAGTCTACAAAATGATTTAGACAATCATTTTTCTTATAATTAGTTTATTCACTTAACATGCATTGAAAGTCTACTATGTGCATAGTGGCATCAAACAAAAGACACATCCTTGAACCACTTTCAGTGAACTAGAGGGGATGGAGAAGTGAGGTGAGTCTGATGGAAGCATAACTATCCATACATAGTAGTACAGTGTTATGTGGGGAATCCTCTTCTTAAGTGAGATGATATTTGAGCTGATTCAATTCAACCAGATTTAAGAAGGAGAGAATTCCAAACAGATGCAACAGCTTGGAGGATAGGTGTGGATGGAGTTATATGCAGGGGGATGGAAAAAGATAACACAAGAGCCATGGATTCATTTCCTAGAGCTGCTATAATGAATTACCATAAATTGGGTAAAACAACAGAAATTTATTCTCTCACAGTTCTGGAAACTAAAAGTCTAAAATCAAAGTATCAGCAAGGCTAGAGACTCTGAGGAAGAGTCTGTTCCATGCTTCTCTCTTAGTTTCTGGTAGTTGTGGGGAACCCTTGGCTTTCCTTGGCTTGTAGACCCATCACTCCAATCTCTGTCTCCATCTTCACCCAGTGTTCTCCTCCTTGTGTATCTCCGTGTGTCTCCCTTCACATGGACTTCCTCTGAGGACATCAGTCAATGGATTTAGGGTCCACCCTAATCTGGTGTGACCTCATTTAACTTGTTTACTTCTGTAAAAACACTATTTCCAAGTAAGGTCAAATTCACTGGGGTTATGTCTTCCATACCAGACTTATGACTTTAACATATCTTTTAGGGGAGACACACCTCAATTTACAATAAGCAAGGTTTTGCAAACTACAGCCCATCCATTGTCCATTTGTTGTTGCTGTTTGCGAATAAGGTATGGGCATATCCATTTGTTCATGTATCATTGTTGGCTAGTTTCCCACTACAAAGACAGAGGTGAGTCATCACAGAAACCATATGGCCCACAAAGCCTAAAACATTACCCTCTGGCCCTTTCCAGAAAAAGTTTGGTGACCCCTGAGCTAGCAAGAAACTGGTAGTAGGCAAATTGTGAATAGGGTAAAGCTGAAGAGTAAAAACTTGACCACAAAAACTCCTGGGAATGTAGTGCAGTTTTGACAGGAAAAATGCTACTGCAAAATCAGGTGGAGACATTGCAAAAGAAAGTGGAGTGGGTGAGCATTTTGCAGACCCCAAAGAGACATATTAGTGATTAGAGGAGGAAATAAGTGGGAGAACATACAGTGGAGGGTAGAGAATGAAATGTGCACTTTTGTGATTTCAACAGTTTCCATTCTGGGTTATGAAAAGATCAAGGAACATGCTGAGATGGAACTGAAGGGAAGTTACGGGAATTGGAGGCAAAGGCCATGGACTGGGAAAACGAAGGGGCCAAATGACCGCTTTTCATGGTCCTTAGAAATGCCAAGAACAGTGATGGCAATGCGGGTGTCAAGGAATACCATGAATCCAGGACAGGCCATCCCCAAAAGCTCTAGGGAAGAATATTTCCTTCCCAAGAGATCAGTGTCCATAGTCCAGCAGGTACAACCCCATGCACAAAGAGATTCCATGAATAGTGTGGATTCTGGTGTTCCATCCTTGTAGCAACTTAATAAGGTATGTGCACAGCCTCCAAATGGAAGCTGTAATCACTTTTCCATAGTTTATGAATTATGAAGTTAGATTCCCACCACAAATACTGACAATTTTTTTTGGCTACAAAACCAATTAAAATGATGAGTAGCTATCAGAGGAACCAGAAGTGCATTTACTCTTTCTCCAGAACAGTTGGGGATCAGCACTTTTTTTGTTACTTTTCATATTAGCTGGGAACAAAAATTGGTATCATTTGAAGGTAAAATTCAAACAACTTCTTCATGAAAGGGGACTGATCCACTTGGCTTTTTCTAGCTATAAACACTGAGATATTTATAATGTGCCCTGTGCTTCCTTTTCACTTATCTCCCAAGGTCATAACACTCTATTTCCATCTTCTCTTCTTAGAAAGGTTATCCTAAAAAGGATCACCGAATCTGAGATTAACTGTTTGAAGCAAAAAGTAACATGTTAGAAGATAGATGACAAGTTTTTGAGTTTAGTTTACTATGTATACAAAAGCGAGTGGCAGCCCAAAGCCCTGAATCCCCTCACCTGGCTGCCATTTACATTATCTTAGGTCTTTATGCTCCCACTCAGTGCTGAGGGTGATAGAATAAGCAAGACGCCCAGTCTCATATTTTTTTCCTTTACTTTTTTTTATAAGAAAGAGCTGTAGAAACACCACGCAATACAGAGAATGAGTCTGAGTCAGATCTAATATTTACTACTAAGCCACTTTTAGCTGAAAACCTTGAGCAAATACATAACCTCACTGAGCCTCAGTTTTCTTACCTGTAAAGTGGGAGTTACAATACTCAGTTCTCAAAACTGCTGTAGGCTCAACTGAAATGACTTTGTGTTGAAATACACACATATATAAAACTTATATGTGAATGTATCATAGGAACAGACCCCTGTGCAATATGTTTATTATTCATAATGCTAAGCCTTCGACAAGAGAAAAATACATATTTAAGTCAAAGTCCCAAATAAGTGATATTTGGACAGAACAGCTCCTTCCATGAGGTGACTCAGCTATCAGTGAACAGATCTTTGCTATTTTTAAGGCTGGAAAAGGAGAGGCAGGTGATACTGAAGCTGTGTAATGAATCACACAAGGAGCGTACAAACTAGCATCTCCCTTTCTCCCAGGACATCTGGAATCAGAGGTAGTGGACTTGACCTCAGCAGCCATCCAAAGGTGAGCAGAACACTGACAGAGGAAGCAAAGGTAGAGAAGCCTTGAGCATCTATCTCTATACCCAGTCAAAAGAGAGGGGAATACAAATTGACTTGTCCCTTGTCACCTTGACGACACAAATTTAGACCCTGGCTGTTACATGATCTTCTGATTCTCTTTTCAGAACAGTGTCTGGCTCACTTTGTGCTGATTTACACAGTTTCTACTGCAGGGCCCTGATGGCGCGCTCAGCCTTTGTAATACTGCGAGAATCAGCCTTGAATTGACTTTTCAGCTGGCTGCTCCTGACCTTTCAATCTGCCACCTGGGCAAGTTCCATAACAGGGTCTATTGTAAGCCCATCTGTTGGCTGGCCCGTTTCTGTCCTGGGTCCCAGAGTGTATTCCTATGGTGCAATCACTCTCTTTACCCTCTTATTAACATATCAAGACTGAATCCAACTGCTTTTCTTAAACCCACATGTTTTCTTTTCCTTCAATCTGGTTTACCCATTGCTCCTGTGCCACTCTCTCTTAAAGTGAAGACCAATAAAGTGATAAAGTTTCAGCACAGCCACATGCTATTTTCACACAACTCATTCAAGGTCAACTTTGTCATAGTGAGGGTGAGAGGTGGGGGGTAGACACAGAGACACTCCAGCAGTGAAGGCCACCAGGAAAGAGAGGAAAAATCCAGCAGGGCTAACACAGGGCTGGAGAGCTGACCAGTTAGTAAAATGGGTCATGAGCATAGATTGGCTTCAAGCAGCATCCATGCTCAAAGTGCTCAAGTCTGGGCTATGAGGCCAAGCATTGACCAAGCACAGAATTACAGCACATATTAGCCTACTTATGTGCACCCTCATTTTTACTAAATCCAAATTATATCTTACTATATTGTTAACTTTTGTTTGTCTATATTTTTACTAGGATAGGAAATATCATTTCTTTTCAGCAAAGAGTCAGAGTATAATAATAAGCATACATTGAAATATAAACATATTTTAAAAGATGTTTTAACTCCTATTGCTGTTAAAGCAGCTTAGCATTTAGTTTGCCTATAATTGGGTGTATTTTTAAGGTTTTGACTTTATTTTAAGCAACAGGAGGCAAAACTAATTCATACCTTAATAATCACCAGAATTTATTCCACAGCAGGAGAGCTTTTACTCTGAACTTTTAGTCTTCTTTCTTGCAGAACTGATCCCCTCAATAGCCCTCGCCTTCCAGAAGCACAGAGAATCTAGTAATATTCTGTATAAGATGAACACACTTCATCTTGCTTTTATTGTTATTGTTGTTTGCTTTGGTTCAGTAGGCCTCTCCTTTAGAACCAAAGGAATCCATTGTGACAACTCGATTCTCAGAACCGACCTCCACAGAAAGAACTTCATTCTCAGAGATGCTAAGAAGTTCCTAACACTCCCAAAATACCACCTTTCAATCTTTACTTTTAGAGATGGAGTTCTTCGGCTTTTTCCAATATCCATTCTCTTCTGTTAAAGCAGATAATATTGGGAAGGACAATGTACTGAATTTATTCATGCTAAGATGTGAATGGCTTATCAAATTTGATTTCTTCCTGTCAAAGAGTTTAAGTGGAAGGGGAGGAGGGAAAGTTGGAGGAAGATTCTATCAGGGAGATTATGGATATGCAGAATGGAAGTAAAGAGCCAGAGGGAAACCTGGCCCTGTGCAATTCTTTCACAAATAAAATAAGTGTGCACACCCAGATCCCTTGGAGATTCTATCAAAATGGAGATTCAGGTTCAGCCAAGTCTGGGTGGGGCCTGATATTCCATTTTTCTAATGTTCTCAATGATGTCAGTGCTACTGGTACACTAGCCACTTTAAGCAGCAAGGGGGCCAGAATATGAGTGATTAATAAGGTGTTAGCTCAGTGGTTCTTGACCTTGGGTATACGTCAGAATCACCTGAAGAATTTCCTTTTTTAACTAATGATGCCTAAACCTCACCCCTGATTGATTAAATCTAGGAGTCCCTTAAGTATTTATATTTCTGAAAGCTCCCCAGGTAATTCTATTGAGAAGCCTGAGTTGAGAACCACTGTTAGTTGATAACTGCATTGAAAATTCAGGTATCAGTCCACAACTGAGGGCAAGAGACCTCAGCTAAGGACATGAGACCTCAGCTAAGGGCCTCTTCCTGTCCAGTAGTGACTTGTTATTGCACAATGCCCAACAAGTGGTTGGTACTCAGCAATGAAAAAAATAAATAAAGGATTGGCTGAATGCATGAATGAATGAAGACATATGAAGGCCAACTGTAATGTGAAGGATTGAAGCCATAATGTTGCAATGACAAGTGACAGGACTGAAATTTGAGGACAAAAGTCTTTTCCATTATTCTTTCAGATCCCTTGTATAGGTATCAATCCACTCTTAAGACTGACTCTGCTGATACCTGGAGATGTCAAAGCCATAAATATTACCATTGTTTTACTCCAGTGTTTCCCAAACATCCACCAGTCACAGCATACCATCAAATTTTTCTATATTAGTGCATTTACCTGGTATGTTTCCTTATATTGACTCACTTTTTCAACATAAATGAATGTATTTTAAAGGGAGACTATAAATCACCACTCTAAATAGAAAAACAATCAATATCCCTTGACATAAGTACGGGTCACTGTCAAATGCAATGGAAGCAACTCAAGCTGGATGTCACTGACTGCCAATGCTTTCCTTTGTCAGTTAATAAGATAGATTAGGAGGAATAGGGTGGAATTAAAGACCAGGAGCCCTAATGGAGACTTGTCATTGGCATAAAAAGAAGGATTGGAGGAGTATTTGAGAAAAGTTATAGTCTGCTCTGACTGGTGGTTCAGTTGGTCGGGTGTTGTTCCTGGTTCAATTCCCATCGGGCACGTGCCTGGGTTGTGGATTTGGTCCCTGGTCAGGAGGCATACGAGAGGCAATTGATTGATGTTTCTCTTCATCTTTTTCTTCCTCCCTTCCCTTCTCCCTAAAAATAAATAAAATCTTTTTTTTTTTTAAAAAGGAGTCACAGTCTGGCCCTGCAGTGACATGTTGCTAAAGGCACCATGTGCAAGCCTCATGGAACACGACTCTCGGCCAATGATTTTTCAGACTGGACTCAGAAACCCCAGGGCCACAAGTTCTGTTGAAGAAGATCTAGGGAAAAAAAGAATTCCAATATTTCGGTTTCTGAGGAATCCGGTCATCAACTTTATTTGTCTTATATACAGTGTGATGTTTGTTTTTGTTTTTTCCAAAAAAACTCCTACTTCTAAGAGAAACAATATAATCAACAGAGAAAAAAGGTATAGGCTGTTCCTTGCTGTTGAAAATGGGAATTTGCTTTCTCGGAGGCATACTTACTGGTTTAGGCCTCAAAAGTGTTATATCTACCTCAGAGGAGAGAATTCACTTGGTAAAACTGTGCTGTTAAAAAAAAAATGTATGGATCATGTGAAGTAAGAGATGTGCTTTCTGGTTCCTTAGTGAGGGGTGTCCCAGTTTGGGGGTTAAATCATTAGCTCAATTTACATTTTTGGATTTGAACAGAATGAACTGTTGATATTTTAAAGAGTAAATCCACTAAATTATTACTTTTTATTTGTATTAGTTTTTCTCTTTTACACAACCAAGCAGTAGAGTGAGATGGTTATGATTCTAATGCAGAGAGGCGAAATTAACAGTTAGGGGTGTTAGAGGGCTGTTAGGGGGTGTTCCAGAGGGTAGAGGCCTCTGGAACCAGGCTGCCTGGTCTAAATCCTTGCTCTGAGTCTTTTCATCTGTGTGACCTTGGGCAAAATATTCAACCTCTCTGTGCCTCAGTCTCCGTACTCATAGAATGAGAGTGATAATAAGAGTCCTACCACAGAAGGACATCATAAGGAGAAACTAATGCATACAAAGCATCTAAGAGTCCCTTGTGCAAAATAAACACGTGACGTATTGGGTCGGCCAAAAGATTCACTTGTTTGGTTTTAGGTAAAATAAAAGACACATTTTTCATTTTCACCAATAACTTTATTGAACAGCATATTCACCGTTCTGTTCCACTACCTTCTGCCACCTTTCAGACAACTTCATAAAGCTTTTTAATTTTTTGAGCAAAGAACTGTTCCAGGTACCTTTTGCAGTCTTCCAGGTAAATGAAATCTTACCATTAAGAGAATTTTGTAAACACTGAAATCAATGAAAATCTGAAGGTGCAATTTCTGGTGAATATGACGGATGAATCAGAACTTCCCAGCCAAGTTGTAACAGTTTTTGCCTAGGCATCAAAGAAACATGCAGCCTCGCATTAACATAATGAAAGATTTTGCATTTTCTGTTGACTAATTCTGGATACTTTTTTGAGAGTGCCACTTTCAGCTGGTCTAATTGGGAGCAGTACTTGTTGGAACTTGTTGGTTTTCCAGAAGGAGCTCATAATAGAGGACTCCCTTCCAATCTCACCGTATACACAACATCACCATCTTTGGAGGAAGATTGGCCTTTGGTGTGGTTGGTGGTGGTTCATTTTGCTTGCTCCACAATCTCTTCTGTTCAATATTATTGTAAAGCATCCACTTCTTGTATGTTTCATTTTTATTTTTTAATTTTTAAATATATTTTATTGATTATGCTATTACAGTTGTCTCATTTTCCCCTCTTTATTACCCTCCACCCTGCACACCCCCTCCCACCTGCTTTCCATCGTTTAGTTCATGGGTCACACATATAAATTCTTTGGCTTCTACATTTCATATACTCTTAACCTCCCCCTATTTTCTACCTACCACTTATGCTTCTTATTTCCTCTCCCACTCCCCCACTGATAACCCTCCATGAGATCCCCATTTCTGTGATTCTTTTCGTGTTCTAGATGTTTGCTTGGTTTGTTTTTGGTTTTTTTAGGTTCAGTTGTTAATAGCTGTGAGTTTGTTGTCATTTTACTGTTCACATTTTTTATCTTCTTTTTCTTACATAAGTCCCTTTAACATTTCATATAATAAGGGTGTGGTGGTGATGAACTCCTTTAACTTGACCTTATCTGGGAAGCACTTTATCTGCCCTTCCATTCTAAATGATAGCTTTGCTGGATAGAGTTATCTTGGATGTAGGTTCTTGCCTTTCATAACTTTGAATACTTCTTTCCAGCCCCTTCTTGCCTGCAAGGTTTCTTTTGAGAAATCAGCTCACAGTCTTATGGGAATTCCTTTGTATGTAACAGTCTCCTTTTCTCTTGCTGCTTTTAAGATTCTCTCCTTTTCTTTAATCTTTGGTGATGTAATTATGGTGTGCCTTGGTGTGTGCTTCCTTGGGTCCAACTTCTTTGGGATTCTCTGAGCTTCCTGGATTTCCTGGGAGTCTATTTCCTTTGCCAGATTGGGGAAGTTCTCCTTCATTATGTTTTCAAGTAAGTTTTCAATTTCTTGCTCCTCCTCTTCTCCTTCTGGCACCCCTATGATCCGGATGTTGGAACATTTAAAGTTGTCCCAGAGGTTCCTAAGACTCTCCTCATTTTTTTTATTTCTTGTTTCTTCATTCTGTTCTGGTTGAATGTTTATTTCTACCTTCTTCTCCAAACCGTTGATTTGAGTGCCAGTTAGCTTCCTGTCACTGTTCGTTCCCTGTACGTTTTCCTTTATTTCACTTTTCATAGCCTTCACTTTTTCCTCTGTTTCGCGACCATATTCAGCCAATTCTGTGAGCATCCTGATTACCAGTGTTTTGAACTGTGCATCCGATAGGTTGGCTATCTCTTCATCACTTAGTTGTATTTTTTTCTGGAGCTTTGATCTGTTCTTTCATTTGGACCATTTTATTTTTGTCTTAGCATGCCTATTACATAGTAAGGGGAGGAGCCTTAGGTTTTCACCAGGGAGGGGCAACCCATGTCACTGCCTTGTGATGCTGTATGTGGGGGAGAGGTCTGAGAGAGAACAGTGCCACTTGCTCTGCTCTCTGCTGGCTTTCAGTCATTTCCCCCGCTACCCACAATCAAATTGGGCCTTCTGGTGCTGATTCCCAGTAGGGGAGGAGGGTTTGTGTATGTTCTAGGACCTTGTGGGTCTCTCCAACAAACTCTCCTATGAGGCTGGGAGTTTCTGCAGCTGCCTCAACCCTCAAAGGGTTTTTCAGTCAGAGGTTTTGAGGCTTTATTTCCCTGCACTGGAACCTTGGGTTCCGCGGTCTTCTCTCTCACTTGCACGGTGTTCCTCCCAGTTTATCTGCACACAAATGTGGGACCACCCTGTCTGCCAGCTGCCTTGCCACAAGTCCTCTCTGTCCAGCTTCCCAGCTCCGCCCCTCCTACTGGTCTGGATAAATGTTTCTTCTTTAATTCCTTGGTTGTCAGACTTCCATAGAGTTCAATTTTCTGTCAGCTCTGGTTGTTTTTTGTTGTTAAATTTGTTGTTGCCCTTCTTTTGGTTGTGCGAGGAGGCACAGTGTGTCTACCTACACCTCTATCTTGACCAGAAAAAGTATCCATTTTTAATTGCTCACCACATTTTGTTTTAAAAATGGAATGTTTTCTTTACATTTAATTAGAGAATCACATGCAGAAATATGGTCAAGAAGGTTTTTGTCGCTTAACTAATGTGGAACACAAACATCAAAGCAATTAACATAACCAAGTTGGTGCAAATGATTTTCAATGCTTGATTGTAATATTTTGAGTGTGTCAGCTATCTCCTGCATGGTATAACATTGATTGTTCTCAATTAATGTCTTAATTTGATTGCTATCAACTTCGACTGGAGACCATGGAGCATCATCCAGTGAGAAATCTCCAGCACAAAACTTCGCACACCACTTTTGATACATTTGATCAGCCACAGCACCTTCTCCGTACACTGCACAAATCTTTTTTTACATTTCAGTTGTGTTTTTACTTTCTTTGAAATAATAAAGCATAATATGCTGAAAATGTTGCATATTTTCTTCCATCTTCAAATGAAAATGGCTACACAAAAATTCACCAATTTTGGCTTTTTTTAAAATGTGCACTGATCTGATAGCTGTCACAATACAATCTAACAAAATTGTTTCAACTGAAGTTAAAGACAAGTAAGCACTACTAGAGCTACCTTACAGAAAAAAAAAAACAAAGGAATGTTTTCGCCAACCCAATATCTTACCTGTTATTATTGTGACAAAAAAATATATACACAAAACAAAATGTTACACAATGAAAACTGTATCTTCCTTCTACCCCAGATCCTGCCCCCCTTCCTTAAAGCAAAGTACCATTAAAAGGCTCTTGAGTATCTTTCCAGAAATACTCTGTGAATTTACCATCAAGTTTATTCCTATCTTCTATGCAAATAGGAGCTCACTGTGCACTTTATTCTGCGTGTTGTTTTATTTTTTTAGTTAATAGGACTTGTTGAGAAGGAATTAATTGCAAGCTTCGTATCTCACCCCTTGCCAGGACTGAAGTTTTGCATAGTATGAGTGCCACATCATTTATTTGTCTTTCCCCATGTTGGACACTTAAGTGGTTTGAGTCTCACTTTTGTAATCATTGTTGCCATGAATACATTTAAAAGCAAATCTTTAATGTAATTGGCAAGTATGTATCTTTAGGATAAATTCTTAGAATTGGGATCCCTGGGTTAAAGATCTTATGTATCTTTTATTTTGATAGATATTGTCAAATTTCTCTTCAAAGAGATTGTACCAATTTGCATACTAACTACCCATGTTCACAAGTGCCTCTTTCCCTTCCTCAGAATAGTATTTTAATAGATAGGATAACTGAGGAGAGCAATCACATTGAAGCACAATTTCAAACAAAAATATACATTTGTGA
Source organism: Micronycteris hirsuta (assembly GCA_004026765.1). Lineage (NCBI taxonomy): Eukaryota > Metazoa > Chordata > Mammalia > Chiroptera > Phyllostomidae > Micronycteris > Micronycteris hirsuta. The sequence continues at coordinate 57,180 of PVJI01003648.1, forward strand.
GATGATAATATGCTTTCTTCTTTAATAATACATTAAATGACTAAATCAAGTGGCAGGTAAGAGTGAGTAGAAAGGGTTTTCAGCATGCCTGCCACAACTATGTGGTATGAAAGCGCATGTTGGTGATAACCTCATAATACTGCTAATGATATCATAGCTTGTTATCTATATCCAGAATGGAAAGAAATGCTAAATTTCAGTTGTCAGCTCATGAAAATAAAGATGTAAGTTTTTCTAAACAAATTTTGGACCCTGTCTTAGAGCCAGCTCTTTGAGATTAATTACAGTGAATGGCAGCTTCTCCTCAATGCATCTGGTCAGTTCCAGGAATTGACACTTTTAGGGCAGCTATTAAAATTCATGCATCAGAATTCACCTCAGTCTAGCCTAATACAGCTCCCATTAGCCTTCTAAAATAGCAAGACAAGACAAGGAGCCATGGGCCAGCAGTGGCAACTCAAAAAAGGCCGTCCAGAGGTGCTTCCTTGACTATGTCAGAGATAGTAACAGCCCTTCCTCTTCCTCTGATACGTCTGCTTTCCTACCCTGCAGGGGTTTAGAGAATATTAAATAAAATGAGAAAATTTAAACACTTTTGAAAAACTTAAAGACACTCTTAATTTAGCGCTCTGTGTTAACTTTAGGAATTATTATTATTATTATCTCCTCTTATGTTTAGCACTTAGAACCTCTCTCAGATACGCTGACAGAGGTGTCATTGAGAGCCAGAGGACAGAGCTGCTCCTGTTTGGAAAATATACAAGGCCCAGTAGGCTAGGACGTGGCTTGGGGCGTGGTAACACTTGCCAGCCTGGCTATTACACTGCATCATTCCTCTCACCTAGAGAGTGCTCCAACAACTAGAGAAGTTGCTGGACTTTCAGGAGTGAGAAGGAAGTGATGGTAAGGTGGGTCAAATCCACAATCAGAGAGCACTCTGTCACTGGAAAAAGCTGTAAATCTTGCAAGTGTAGAAGAAAGATTGCAAACAATTTTCTGACTATGCATCCTTTTTTAAATTTTTTTGAATGCAGGAGAAATGTTAAATTTCATTAAGTTTTACAGCCAGACTTAATATAGACATAAATCCCCTTAACATTGGTTTCAGTCAAAAGCAAGCTGAACATTATCATGAAACTGGTACATGTGGGAGAATTACTTGAGGAAAATAAAAATAGGCACAGTTGGGAACATTCAGCCATGACCATATTAGATGCAAGTAGGTGCAATAGCAAAATTCTTTGGACTTTAATAGACTGGGCTCTTTTGCCACTCAGTTTCCATACAGATGAGCTTGTTCTGAGGCAATATGGTTGCAGTTTGAGAGTCAATCTGGGGAAGCTCATTTCTCCTTCATTAGTCCATGAGCACAGCGCAATTTCTGGTAATATTGTTACACAGTTCCTAGCTGGGTTATTTGGTTAAATGCCTTCAGGAAAAGTAGCAAGTCAGAATAAGGGGACAAAAGCAATCTACTCTCTTGTTCTGAGTTCCTTTAGCTGTGGAATTATATTGTCAACTATTCATATGCCATGCTATACTCATGATCATAAACTCCTATTGTTGGACAAGTTATGTAAATCTGATATGACCTGACATTTCACAAGGGACACCTTGTCTCCCTGGTACAATTTCTCTGAAGTCTGAGCTTGTATATGTCAATAACTAGAAAGACCTATTTCTTGCCATGGCTCACAGACATGCTAGTACTTATATAATGCATTTGTATGAAATTCTTTAAAAGTGTCACCTACTGGTGGATAAGTTGCAAAATAGCACCCTTCCTTCTGAGCAAACAAATTAGAAATTGTACCCTATTCTAAGCAGAGAAATGAGCAAAGAGTAGTCCTTCTGGGCTGACCAATTTTTTTTTTAAGATTTTATTTATTTTTAGAGAGGGGGGAAAGGAAGGAGAAAGAGAGGGAAAGAAACATCAATGTGTGGTTGTTTCCTGCATGCGCCACTACTGGGGAGCTGGCCCGCAACCCAGGCCTGTGCCCTGACTGGGAATCGAACCAGCTACCCTTTGGTTCACAGGCCCGCGCTCAGTCCACTGAGCTACTCCAGTCAGGGCTGAGCTGACCAATTATTATTTAAAGACCCACCCCAGGTGTACCTAAACTAATATAATATGTATGTCAAATGTACAATAATTGAAAAAATAATTTTTATTAATGGTTTCCTTTGCACTAAAAAGTATAAAAACTTTTTAGTTTAATCTAACCCTATTTGTTTATTTTTTTCTTTTGTCTCCCTTACCCAAGGAGATATATCAGAAAAAAATATTGCTATAAGAAATTCTGATATTTTACTGCCTATGTTTTCTTCCAGGATTTTTATGGTTTTCAATCTAACATTTAAGTCTTTAATCCATTTTAAGTTTATTTTTGTGTTTGATATAAGAAAATGGTCTAGTTTCTTTTTTTTTGCACATTTCTGTCCAATTTTCACTTAGATGTGGAATCTAGTGAACAAAATAAGCTAACAAAATGGAGATAAACTCATGCCTACAGAGAACAGACTGACAGCTGTCAGACGAGAGCAAGTTGGGGTGGATGCGAAGGGTGAAGAGAGAAAGCAAAGAAAAACAGAAAGACTCATGGACAAGGACAACAGTATGGTGATTGCCAGAGGGAAGGGTGAAACGGTGGCAGGGGAGGCAGAAGAAGGTACAGGGAGGATAAATGGTGACATAAGAGGCCTTGACTTTGGTGGTGAACACAGAATACAATATATAGATAATGCATTATACAATTATATACCTGAAACCTATGTAATTTTATTAACCACTGTCACCCCAACACATTCAGTAAAAAATAAATCAGAATTTAAAAATAATAATAACATTTTAACTTTAAAGAAGATAAAGTAAATAAAATAAAGCCCCCAGTCAGGGCACATGGCCTGGCGGCCCCAGGGCCACCGCAGGTGCCCATCAGGCAGGCACCCTTCTGCAGAACACAACCTGCGGGACTGGGCATGGCAGCCCTCACTGAAGATACCACTTTCCTATTTTGTAGTCAGACCACAAAGTTGCTCCTCAGGGCTCTGAATATACCTGTTCAATCATAGGAGTGGACTCCCACATTAAATGTAGTGACCTATTGCAAGAGCCTGGTATTGACAAAATGTTGATGTGACATCACATTTAAAAGTGAAAGTTGGGTGAGGCCTTATGCAGCAGACACCATATATACCCATATCACCTGGAAGATTACCTCTGCATGCTGAGGACGGTTCACTGCAAACGGGTGTTGCTCTGCCAAGGGTGATGCTCTGACCATGGGAACAGACAGGATACTGCAGGTGGAAAGACAGAAGGGTTAGAAGGTTGATGCACTTAGTAGCAGCCTTCAGCCCACGCTGGGCAGGAGTCAGGGAACAATGGTGGGGCTCTCTACTGCCTCAGTGAGCACTCTAGCAGGTGAGTCCCAGTTCCTGACTGCAGGAATGCCTGATAACCCATTGGTAATTGGTGTGAGCCCAGGAGAGGTAAACTTCAAACTCCCAGCAATGTAGTGAGGATACTTCATACTAGATTCGTTTTCAGCAGCTAGAGCCACCTAGAGAGAAGGGGACGTGGGACAGGCATGTCTCAGAGAAAAGGGTGCTCTTCAGGAAGGCAAGGACTTGGGGAGATGCTGTAGTGTAGGTCTCAGGCTATCAGAGGGCAGCCTGTGAGCCCATGAGGCCTAGGATGTCATTCAAGGATTCACAAACTCTTTCTATAAAAGATAGTAAATATTTTAATATTTGTGGGCTCTCTCGCAACTACTTGTCTGCTGTTGCAGTGTGAACACAGCCGTAGGCAATCTATAAACAAATGGACGTGGCTATGTTCCAGTAAAACTTTATTTACAAAAACAGGTGGTGGGTCAGATTTGGCCTGCAGGCATTTTGATGACCCTAGCCATAGGCAATCAAAGAAATGAAGGACACAAAGTAAGAGGTGAGAGAACACCCACATTTGTTAGACAAGGTACATGCCAGTTTACATCCATTCCTTCATTTTCATCCTCTCAGCAACCAAGTAGTCATAGTTTTATCATCTGCATTTTAAAGATGAGGAAACTACATTTTCTAGAACATAAAAAAATTGCCACGGCTGAACAGTCTAGGTTCAAAACCAGATCTGTCTGACTTTAATGCCTCATTTCCTTTCTCTACTCCAAGCTGATGCCTGCTGACGCATTTGTCTTATGCAACCAATCAAGGAAAGTCTACTGGAACTAGAGCCATTAAATTCCAGATTTGGGGGTAAGGGTGGCAATGTCAGATCTGGGTCTCCAGGATCTCAGAACTTCTCTGAAAATGTTAAAACAATGGAAGCAGTGGGCATGGTGAGCGCTGGGTCTACCACCGGCTTTCAGAATGAGACTAGCTCTACCATCTGACGTGTGCCACGTGTGGACCTGTGACTTTGGTGGCCACACAAGTGCAGCACTTCAGGTATAACAAGTCTAAGTAGGTCCTTTGTCCTTTCTTAGGTTAGTGTGCAGGCAGGCCCTCTGATGAAAAAGTGCATGGTGCAAACTATGGCCAAACTCTTCATTAAACTTTCTTGCTAAGAGTTACCCTAGCCTTTTTTTTTCTGCCTATGCATTCAAATATTCAGAAATTAAACTCAGAATTAACTTCCAGGGAAGCCCTTAGGTCAATTTGGATTCAGCCCAATCTTCTCATTTTCTGCGTGATGGTACAATGATAATTCAATTCTTAATGATGGCTGAATCATTCTGATCTTGAATCATCAATAATTAAATCACGTTCACTAAACATCTAGCATTATCTAAAGCAATAAAATAGATTAATGCATTTTAGGAAGAAGTTATAGAAGAGTTCAAACCAAAACAAACTCCTGGCTTAATGTAGGATGACCAGAGTATTAAATTTACAGAGACACCACTTCCCCCCAAATGTCAGTGCTAATGGCTATCTTAGAAAATTCCAGGATAATTCACAATCAGTTTGATTTGTTCCTGTACACAAATAATTTCATGGAAGACAACACTGTAATTCAAATCAATAAATGATTTTGTTTGGGCCATAAAACTATAAAAAGAGCCTTTGCAAAATATTGCTTACTGTTCTTTCTTGCTATAAAACATTTGATTTTTAGCCATAAAACAAACAGCCAGATAATAACAACTGCCTTCTTTATTACTCAGTGTTTACTGTTATGCAAGGAATTAAGCATTAGTCATCAAATTAATTGTAAAGACAACAAAGTACGTAGAGTTCCTAAGGCATTATCCATTTCAACAATCAGAGGTGACGTTGACCCCAGACAATATATGTGTGGTCTTCCTTCTTGCTATAAAAGTGGTCGCAGAGTTCCTTGAATTCTTGGCTACCAGTTCAACTGTCAGAACTCCCTAATTCTTCCCACAAGCCCCTACCCACCTCAAGGCAAGGTAGTTTCTCCAGAATCAGGAATGAATATTGAAAGGCCTCAGCCCAGAACACAGGTGATAATTATGAACCAGAAACATGAGACTGGATGGAAAGCATGTGAAACTGGTCAATGGCGCAGGAAGCAAGGACAAAGTTGCAGAAAATTCAGATTTGATTTTTCTCTAATTGAATTTAATTTCTATATGCCAGCCTAATTGCACTGATACAGAAACTTGACCTTGGTCAACTCAGGTTTTCCTCCCACCTTCCTATCTCCAGAACTGCCCTCAAGCTTATAGCATTAAGGAGAGGGATCGGGGGTCTTAGTGCTCACGTCTCATCCTCTATCTACACTGGACTCCCCTGTTGTATGCATCCTCATGTCTACTGGCATGTCAGTGCATGCAGATCCTGCCTGAAACCTGGATCCTCATTGTCCTGACCCCAAAACTTTCTAGTCCAGACAGTTCTCACTGTTATGTTTTCACTAATCATCCTCCCAAAGAATGTTGCATTGTTCCCTACTCCATACAGAGGATCATGGAAATACAAAGTGGGGCTCCCCCAAGCTCCTCAGCTATGACACCTTACAGAGCCACTTTGCAGTCTCATGTCCCTGTCCAAGGATGAGTCCCAGACTTCTCTGAAGTTGGAGAATTCCAACATAACACCATCCAACATAACACCATCCCACTCCAAGAACACGGCTCAGAAGAAAGTGGTAGCACTCAGGGTCCCTCTGAGGACTTCACAATGGCTACTCATGCTGAATTTTCTGTCCAACTCACACAAACCAGGAAATTTTAATCTGTATGGAGAAACAAATGAGGCTTAGCAGTAGTCTTACAAATCAACTGCTTAAGTTTCAACCTCAGCTTTGAAACCCAAAAGAAAATGTTTTTTATGTTTCTTTTTAAAATTTTTAAAAATATTTTATTTTTATGCTCTTACAGTTGTCTCACTTTTCCCCACTTCATCCCTCCTCCACCCAGCCCACTCCCCACTTCCATAATCAGTTCCATCATTGTTGCCTGTGTCCATGGGTCCTTCATATACATCTTTGACTAATCCTTTCACCCTCTTTCAATCAGTCCCCACCTCCCCCCTCCCCCTTATAGCTGTCAGTCTGTTTCAATATTCTATGCCTCCAGTTCTATTTTGATCATTAGTTTATTTTGTTCACTAGATTCCTCTTATAAGTGAGATCATATGGCATTTGTCTTTCACCAACTGGTTTATTTCACTTAACATAATAAGCTCCAGTTCTATTCATGTTGTCACAAAAGGTAGGAGTTCCTTCTTTCTTTTTGCTGCATAGTATTCCATTGTATAAATGCACCACAGTTTTTTTTATCCACTTATCTATTGATGGTCACTTATACTGTTTCCAAATCTTGGCTACTGTAAATAGCACTGCTATGAACATGGGGGGGGGGCGCATAAATTCAAAAAAAGTATTAACTTATGTTTCTCTTGAAATTCCTACCCCACCAACTAACTCTAAGAATCCTCTTATCTCAAAAATTCAGGGAAGATTAGGGGTAACCAAACATACTTAAGAAAGACACATAAGTGACTATTTCAAAATAGTATTCCTCAAAAGAACTGAGATTCAAATATCTCATGAAAGTAAAAAAAAAAAAAATCCAAATAGTCTTTTTTTGCGAGGGTCTTCTCAGAGACAAGGATTATAGACCAGATAGAGAATTAAAATTTTAAATATGAATAAAAGTAGTTTGGGATCTAAGTGCATGAGGAGCAGAACTGGAAATGTGCCGATAATTATGGCCAGTGGAGACAGGCAGATGTCCTCTCTAAAGGCCAGGTGTTGAGGGAAGACCTAGATTCTGGAATAAAGGATAGATGTGTTCAAGACCCAAGACAGAATGGCTGGGCCAAACGTTGAATAAAATGTTGTGGGAAAGGGGAAATGAACTGTTTTTCATTGGGTACAAAGTTCCTGCTACACAAAGGAGTAAGTTCTAGCACTCTGCTGTGAAACATGGTCAACAATAGAGTATTGTGCAGTTTAAATTTGTGAAGAGGATAGATCTCATATTAAATGTTCTTAACAAAACATACATGCACACACAAGAACACAAGGTAATTTTTGGAGGTATTGGAAATGTTTAGTACCTTGGTTGTGGTGATGGTATCATGGGTGTATACATATGCCCAAACTCATCAAGATATGTACATAAATGTGTGAAATTTTTGGTATATCAATTATACCAAAGTGAAGCTAAAAAAAATTAAGAATTAAAAAAGTCTGAACAAATTTCAGTTGACTTCTGCCCCAAGTACAACATTTAAGTAAAGTAGTATTATAACTGTGATCATTACAACTCCTCGTCATCCAACAAATGGAAACACAAACTAATGGAATTGGTCAATTTGCTCTTAAAAACATTATGCCACTATTCCATTAGGTTTTCATACTACAGTGAGACACAGACTAAATTGTTTTACCTCATAAAGCAGCAGCATTCCTGAAAATGTCTCCAGACCCATGGAATCAAGAAATGCCCAAGCTGGAATAGGCATCTAACCCAGTGCTTCCTAGTGCAATGTATACTGTGGGCCAAGAAACCATCTTAGCTTTTTATTACAGATCTCAAAACCAAAGCAGAGAATAATGGGATAAGGAAAGAAGAGCTTCACAGAACTCAGCAGCCCTGGCCAAACAGAGAAGCAGTGGGGAAGGAATGGATTGGTCGCCAAATGGTGGTGGATCATCTCTCACCACGGACCAAAATAAAAGGCCAGCCTACTAAAGATCTAAATGGAAAAAGTTAAAACATGAAATCACTTAAAGAGAATTTAAGTAGGACTTCCGGCCAAGATGGAGGCATAGATAGACACCCCATGCCTCCTTGCACAACCAAAAGAAGAACAACGACAATTTAAAAACAAAAAACAACCATAACTGACAGAAAATTGAACTGTATGGAAGTCCAATAACCAAGGGGATAAAGAAGACACATTCATCCAGACCGGTAGGAGGGGCAGAGCTGGGCAGCTGGGCAGAGAGGGCTCGCAGCACAGCAGCAGCTGGCAGACTCAGCCAGACGGCAGCTGGGGGACGCAGCAAGGCCACAGGTAGTGGAGCGGATGGTCCCACATTAGCGTGCAGATAAAGGAACAGCTGGGTAGCAAAACATACCGTGCATCCCAGGGTTCCAGCGCAGGGAAATAAAGCCTAACCACTGATTGAAAACACCTATAGGAGTTAAGGTGGCAGTGGGAGTAACTCCCAGCCTCACAGGAGAGTTCATTGGAGAGACCCACAGGGTCCTAGAACCTGTCCACCCACCCAGGAATCAGCACCAAAAGGGCCCAATTTGCTCGTAGGTAGTGGGGGAAGTGACTGAAAGCCGACAGAGAGCAGAGCAAGAGCCACTGATTCCTCTCAGACCCCTTCCCCACAGACAGTGTCACAATGCAGCAATGTGAGTTTCCCTGCCCTGGTGAACACCTAAAGCTCCGCTCCTTATATGTAACAGGCTAATCAAGAAAAAAAAATGGCCCAAATGAAAGAACAGACCAAATTTCCATAAAAACTACAATTAAGCCATGAAGAGATAGCCAACCTATCAGATGCACCGTTCAAAACACTGATAATCAGGATGTTCACAGAATTGGTTGAATTTGGTCCCAAATTAGATGAAAAACTGAAGGCTACACTAAGTGAAATAAATGAAAATGTACAAAGAACCAATAGTGATGGGAAGGAAATGTACTCAAATCAATGGTGTGGACCAGAAGGAAGAAAGAAACATTCAACCAGAACAGAATGAAGAAACAAGAATTCAAAAAAATGAGGAGAGGCTTAGGAACCTCCAGGACATCTTTAAACATTCCAACACCCAACTCATAGGGGTGACAGAAGGAGAAGAGGAAGAGCAAAAAATTGAAAACTTACTTGAACAAATAATAGAGGAGAACTTCCCCAATCTGGCAAAGGAAATAGACTTCCAGGAAGTCCAGGAAGCTCAGAGAGTCCCAAAGAAGTTGGACCCAAACAGGAACACACCAAGACACATCATAATTACATTACCCAAGATTAAAAATAAGGAGAGAATCTTAGAAGCAGCAAGAGAAAAGGAGACAGTTACCTACAAAGGAGTTCCCATAAGACTGTCAGCTGATTTCTCAAAAGAGACCTTACAGGCAAGAAGGGGCTGGAAAGAAGTATTCCAAGTCATGAAAGGCAAGGACCTACATCCAAGATTACTCTATCCAGCAAAACTTTCATTCAGAATGGAAGGGCAGATAAAATGTTTCTCAGATAAGGTCAAATTCAAGGAGTTCATCATCACCAAGCTCTTATTATATGAAATGTTAAAGGGATTTATCTAAGAAAAAGAAGATAAAAAATTTGAACAGTAAAATGACAGCAAACTCACAGTTGTTAACAACCATGCCTAAAAAGCAAAAGCAAACTATCAAACAACTAGAACAGGAACATACCACAGAAATGGAGATCACATGGTGGGTTACCAACAGGGGAGTGGGAGGGGGAGAGAAGGGGAACAGGTATAGAGAATAAGTAGCATAAACATTGGCAGAATACAGACAGAGGGGGGTTAAGAATAGTATAGGAAATGGAGAAGCCAAAGAACTTATATGTATGACCATGGACATGAACTAAAGGGGGGGAATGTGGGTGGGGAGGTGCGGGGTGGAGGGGGATAAAGGGGAAAAATGTGACAACTGTAATAGTATAATCAATAAAATATATTTTAAAAAATTTGCCCTGGCTGGTGTGGCTCAGTGAATTGAGCACTGGCCTGTGAACCAAAGGGTCACTGGTTTGATTCCCAGCCTAGGGCACATGCCTGCGTTGCTGGCCAGGACCCCAGTAGGGGGCGTTCAAGAGGCAACCACATATTGATGTTTCTCTCCCTCTCTTTCCCTCCCATCACCTGTGACTAAAAATAAATAAATAAAATCTTTAAAAAAATTTAAGTAAATATGTAATTGATTTCTGTGGGGAAAGACAGTGGGAAAAAAAATGAAGGTGTTGGATTGCACAGAATTTAAACTTCTAACTGAATACTGTAGGGATTAAGAGTACCCACAGTTTGCAATTGCATATTTATTTGTTCAATCTTAATTAATATCTGCCCCCCAGCTGGGCTATAAGTTACCCGAGGGCAGAGATATCACCATTTAATTCCCATACCTGGAAAGTATGGGAATTAAATTCTTAGGCTCTTAATGATGTGCTTTTGAAAACTGTTTCTGCTGTAACCTTATAACAGCTCATGTAGTCCCTTTCAACACAACAGTAAATTGAGTAAATAACTGAGTCTGATAATGTGGTTGATATTAGGGGCATAAGCAGGGGTTTAACACCCATAAGTATAAAGAAGATAAGCCTTAAATCAGTCTGATGCAGGGAGCTGGAAATGAGCCTTCTGCATGAAGCAGGAAAAGTCTAGAGGCCATCTCACTTGTTACATGAGAACTAGAACATTTTGGCCTTCAGTTCAAAGAAGCTTAACTTAAGCCCTGGATTCCAGGTGAATCCCATTTATCCTCAAGGGTTAACAACTTAAAATGGAGACCCTCCAGGGGAGAGCAGTACTCAAATTTGCTTACTCTGAGGGCCGGAAATAGAACGGGATAAGGAAACCTCAAAATGGGGATAAAGGGAGGGAAAAACCCTCCAAGGACACACTTCAGCTCTCTCACCACTCTGCAAGGGCCAGACCAGCGCAGAACGTGAACCCAGCACAGCAGAAGGACTACAAATGTGCAATAGCCATGCCTTGCGGCATCTTTCCTTGTCTGTGCCTCTCTGGCTTCACTGACCCAGCGACGCCCCTTGTGTTTTTCAGAATGCCGAAGCAAGTTACGACTTCAGCAGCAATGACCCCTATCCCTACCCGCGGTACACAGATGACTGGTTTAACAGGTAAACTGGGCCAAATGAGGCGTCTTTAACTTTAGGTTTGGGGTTTTTTTTTTGCTTTCTTTTGTTTTTAAGGCTTGAAAATCACAAACAACATAATCTCAATACTTCACTAAATTGTACTGTGACTTCCTGTTCGTGGCTTCATTCTCTAAATTCTTGAACTTTTTAAAATATGTCAATGCTCCTCCAGAATTATCTGCTGACAATTTGTTCTGTTGAACAAGGAACTATTTCCCACTGTATTAAAGATAGAAGAAAACGGAAATAATAAGAAAGCCTGCGCAACCTACCACAAAGTGATTTAAAACATGCTGATTTTATCTGATCTGTGGAAACGGTTGTAGAGAATTTTTTTGCCCCATGAGTCTATGTCTGTATGTTTTTGAAATGCATTTCTGCCATAACCTCATGAAGTTTATGTAGTTCCTTTCAACAAAACAATAAGTTCAACTGGCAGAGGTTTGAAGTATTGCTCAGCATCCAACCATGGAAAACTATTCAAAGGTCTACCCATTTCCTTTAGCCTGTTTGGCTACTAAACATGTAAAAACAGTCTCTTTCTTTCCCAAGTAACATTCTTGCCTAACTGGTTGATTGCATGTAAGAAATGTCAAGAAATAAGATGTATGGCTTGCTGAACCAAAGAATATTATATTTCATAAGCCTAGTGCTTCCCTGTTATTGATGTCTTTGGGTGAAATTCATGAAAACATGTGAACTTCTATTAATGATATAAAAACATATTGTGTATAGCACCTTCCCCATTTCTTTTACTTCTTGTGACAAACTCATGGCACATAAAACAATGTTGTCATTCTTAGTTTAGTGATAGGGAAATAGATTTAGAAAGTATAAGTGACTTCTCTGGTCAAACAATTAGTACATGTCAAAGCAGCATTTGAACCCAAGCTTCATCAATGTCTCTAATTCCAAAGTATACCATTCTTTTATAAGTATCATTTTTATTATAAAAGACAGGAAGCATGATGACAAGACAGTGGCCAGGTAGCTTAGACTCTGTCCTTACAATTAAGTTGACCTGAGAAGGTCTAGGGTGCCAACAGGGCACACAGGTTCAATTACAGAAAATGCATGAAAAATAAAGAAAAAATACAATTCAAATTTGTAACACTTTAAAAACTTCACAGCTGCTGTCCAATACCACCATTCATTTTCTACCAACTTCACCTACAGCTTTAAAATGATCATGAAGTGTTTGGAAGTATGTACTTAGGGGCTAAGGATAGATAAAAACATCTAAGAACTTTTTTTTTGGATTATTTTTTTTTAATAATTACTCTATTATTGTTCAATTACAGTTATCTGCATCCTCTCCCCTCCCCTCCCCCCACACCCTCCAACCCCACCTCCCTCCCTGGCCTCCCTCCTCCCCATTGGCTCTGTCCATGTGTCCTCCATAGTGGCTCCTGAAAACCCTTCTCCAATTGTTCTCTCCCCTCCCCCCTGGCCACTGTCAGACTGTTCTTAATTTCAATGTCTCTGGTTATGTTTTGCTTGCTTGCAACTTTTGTTGTTTATGTTCCAATTAAAGGTGAGATCATATGGTATTTGTCCCTCACCGCCTCGCTTACTTCACTTAGCACAATACTCTCCAGTTCCATCCATGCTGTTGCAAAGGGTATAAGCTCCTTCTTCCTCTCTGCTGCGTAGAATTCCATTGTGTAAATGTACCATAGTTTCTTGATCCATTCCTTTCTAGATGGGCACTTAGGTTGTTTCCAGCACTTGGCTATTGTGAATTGTGCTACTATGAACATTGGAGTGCATAGGTCCTTTTGAATTGGTTTTTCAGGATTCTTAGGGTATAATCCCAGTAGTGGAATTGCTGGGTCGAAAGGCAGTTCCATTTTCATTTTTCTGAGGAAGTTCCATACTGTTTTCCACAATGGCTGCACTAGTCTGCATTCCCACCAACAGTGCAGTAGGGTTCCCTTTTCTCCACATCCCCTCCAGCAGTTATCTGTTGCTTTGTTGATAACGGCCATTCTGACTGGTGTGAGGTGGTATCTCATTGTGGTTTTAATTTGCATCTCTCTGATGGCTAATGATGTTGAGCATCTTTTCATATGTCTCTGGACCCTCTGTATGTCCTCTTTCGAGAAGTGTCTGTTCATGTCTTTTGCCCATTTTTTAATTGGGTTTTTTGTCTTCCTGGAGTGGAGTCGTATGAGTTCTTTATATATTTTGGAGATCAAACCCTTGTCTGAGGTATTATTGGCAAATATGTTTTCCCATACAGTTGGTTCTCTTTTTATTTTAATACTATTTTCTTTAGCCCCACAGAAGCTCTTTATTTTCATGGGGTCCCATTTGTTTATTCTTTCCTTTATGTCCCTAGCTCTAGGGGACATATCATTGAAGATGTTGCTGTGTGGAATGTCTGAGATTTTCCTACTGATGTTTTCCTCTAGAACTTTTATGGTGTCACAAGTTACATTTAAGTCTTTTATCCACCTTGAATTTATTTTTCTGTATGGTGTAAGTTGGTGCTCAAGTTTCATCTTTTTTCAGGTAGTCATCCAGATTTCCCAACACAATTTGTTGAAGAGGCTATTTTTATTCCATTTTATGCTTCTGCCCCCTTTGTCAAAGATTAATTGCCCATAGAGACTTGGGTTTATTTCTGGGCTCTCTATTCTGTTCCATTGGTCTATCTGTCTGTTTTTATGCCAGTACCAAGCTGTTTAGATTACAGTGGCCTTGTAATATAGTTTGATATCAGGAATTGTGATCCCTCCTGCTTTGCTCTTCTTTCTCAAAATTGCAGCTGATATTCGGGATCATTTATGGTTCCATATAAATTTTTGAAGTGTTTGTTCTATATTTGTGAAATATGCCTTTGGTACTTTGATAGGGATTGCATTGAATCTATAAATTGCTTTGGGGAGTATGGACATTTTGATGATGTTGATTCTTCCAATCCATGAGCATGGTATATGTTTCCATTTCTTTGTGTCTTCCATGATTTCTCTCTTCAGTGTTGTGTAGTTTTCTGAGTACAGGTCTTTTACCTCCTTGGTTAGGTTTATTCCCAGGTATTTTATTTTTTTTTGTTGCTATATCAAATGGGATTTTTTTCCTGATTTCTGTTTCTGCTGTTTCACTGTTGGTATACAAAAATGCCTTCGATTTCTGGGTATTGACTTTATATCCTGCTGTTTTGCCAAATTCAATTATTAGATCGAGTAGTTTTTTGGCGGAGTCTATAGGATTTTCTAAGTATACTATCATGTCGTCTGCAAACAACGACAGTTTTGTTTCCTCCTTTCCAATTTGGATGCCTTTTATTTCCTCTTCTTGTCTGATTGCTGTGGCCAAAACTTCCAGTACTATGTTGAATAGAAGTGGTGATAGTGGACAACCTTGTCTTGTTCCTGATCTTAGTGGGAAAGATTTTAGTTTTTGTCCATTGAGTATAATGTTGGCTGTAGGTTTCTCATATATGGTCTTTATTATGTTGAGGAATGCTCCCTCTAACTCCCACTTTGGTGGAAAGCTCCCACTTTGCTAAGTGTCTTTATCATAAGTGGATGCTGTACCTTCTCGAATACTTTTTCTGCATCTGTTGATATGATCATGTGATTTTAGTCTTTGCTTTACTCCCACTTTGGTGGAAAGCTCCCACTTTGCTAAGTGTCTTTATCATAAGTGGATGCTGTACCTTCTCGAATACTTTTTCTGCATCTGTTGATATGATCATGTGATTTTAGTCTCATGATATATTACGTTTATTGTTTTGCGAATGTTGTACCATCCTTGCATCCCTGGGATAAATCTCACTTGGTCATGGTTTATGATCTTTTTAATGTATTGCTGGATACAGTTTGCTAATATTTTGTTGAGGATTTTAGCGTCAATGTTCATCAGTGATATTGGCCTGCAGTTTTCTTTCTTTGTTGTGTCTTTTTCTGGATTTTGGATTAGGATGATGCTGTCTTCATAAAAAGAGTTTGGGAGTCTTCCATCATTTTGGATTTTTTGGAATAGTCTGTGAAGGATAGGTGTTAGTTCTTCCTTAAATGTTTTGTAGAATTCTCCTGTGAAACCATCTGGTCCAGGGCTTTTGTGTGTTGGAAGTTTTTTGATTACTGCTTTAATTTCTTCCACTGTTATTGGTCGGTTCAGGCTTTCTGTTTCTTCCTTATTGATTTTTGGAAGATTATATTTTTCTAAAAATTTGTCCATTTCTCCTAGGTTTTCATATTTCTTGGCATACAGTTCTTCATAGTATTGTCTTATAATCCTTTGAATTTCTGTGGCATCAGTTGTAATATCTCCTCTTTCATTTCTGATTGAGTTTATTTGGGTCCTTTCTCTTTTTTTCTTGATGAGCCTGCTTAAAGGCTTGTCGATTTTGTTTATCTTTTCAAAGAACCAGCTCCTGGATTCGTTGATCCTTAGAATTGTCCTTTTAGTCTCTAAGTCATTTAATTCTGATCTGATCTTGGTTATTTCCTTCCTTCTACTTGCTCTGGGTTGTCTTTGCTGTTGTTCCTCAAGTTCTTGTAGGCGTAGGGTTAGGTTGTTTGTGTAAACTGTTTCTGTTTTTTTTTAGGTAGGCCTGTATCGCTATGAACTTCCCTCTCAGGACTGCCTTCGCTGTGTCCCATAAGTTTTGGGTTGTTGTCAGTTCATTTTCATTTGTTTCAAGGAACTTTTTGATTTCTTCCCTACTCTCATCCTTGACCCATTCATTGTTTAACAGCATGCTATTCAGTCTCCATGATTTTGAGTGTTTTGGGGTTTTTTCCTTTGGGTTGTTTTCTAATTTCAGTCCCTTGTGGTCCAAGAAAATACTTGGTATGATTTCAATTTTCTTGAATTTGTTGAGGCTTGTTTTGTGTCCTATCATATGGTCTATTTTTGAAAATGTTCCATGTGCATTTGAAAAGAATGTATATTTAGCTTCTTTGGGGTGAAGGGCCCTATATCTATCAGTTAAGTCCAATTCTTC